>CAUYLG010068609.1:0-12100 GCA_963573385.1 Cacajao melanocephalus | reverse complement strand
CAATAATGTCATCCCAAATAAGGATATTTTTATTTCTTCTTTTATGATTTATATGTCATTTATTTTCTTTACTTGCCTTCCTCCCTTCCTTCCTTCCTTCCCCTCCCTTCCTCCCTCCCTCCTTCCCTCCTCTGCCACCCAGGCTAGAGTACGGTGGTGTCATCTTGGCTCACTGCAACTTCCACCTCCTGGGTTCAAGTCGTTCTCATGCCTCAGCCTCCCGAGTAGCTGGAATTATAGGCGTGTGCTACCACACCCAGCTAATTTTTCTATTTTTAGTAGAGATGGGGTTTTGCCGTGTTGGCCAGGCTGGTCTTGAACTCCTGACCTCAAGTGATCGCCTGCCTCATCTTCCTAAAGTGCTGGGATTACAGGCATGAGCCACTACACTGGCCCAGAAGACTACTTCTGACCTTGGAAACTTTCCTTTATCTTGAAAAAAAATCACTGGAATTTAAAAAATTTTGAAAAAAATTACTGAGATTAAAAATTTTTTTTTTGAAAAAAATCACTGGGATTTTTAAAAAGTTTTTTAGAAAAATCGCTGGGCTTTTAGAGCTTTTTATTCTGTCATCCACATCTCAGATTCTTTCTTGATTTCTGTGTAGAAATCTGTAGATTGGTTTCCAACACAATGGTCACGGCCAAAGGCGTTGTTTCCGCCTGTGGAACGATGCTCCAGAGCAAAGCTTTGTTGACATCTTTAAGAGTTTTGTAAGAAGAGCTTCTGGGCATGTGCAGCCAAACTTCCCCATTAAGCCACAGCTCCCTGATAGTAGGGAATTCACTTGTTGCTTCTCAAGTGCATATGATAATGAAGAGTGTACATTTGGGGCTCTAAATATGTTGTTCAGTAAGTGACTGCGAAGTAATCATGGAGTACCACTGTGTGCTGAGCCAAGTGCTGGAGGTGTTCTGCTTATTTGGTGACTTAATGGATATTCTTTTATTGTTTTGGCAAACATTTCAAGTAATTTGTACCAAGTGGCTTTGTTGGTTGCATTACGTAAGTCAAAACAGTATTCTGCAAGGTAGGATCTTGTTCCCTGGGGGTATACTACACGCTGCCTGTTGGGTTTTGGAAACAAAATATTAGAGAGAGAAAAGGACAGAGGGGAGGCACAGTTTTTCTTTTTAAAGGTCCTGTGATATAGTCTGGCTTATTTGGAGTAGAAATTTCAGATACAGTACTTGACAGTTCTCTTCATCCATAAACCTAGAGAGGGCTTTGTGGCTGTTGGGAGAGTCAGAATGAGTCTATGATAAAATACCTCATTCTCAATACAAAAAGTTCTTCAAAGGAAAGGAGGTGTATCTAATAGTATTCAAAGTAAAACATCCTGGGAGAAGGGAAAAATAGGATCTACACTAAACTTTACCCAAATGTAATTGCCTCTAGACTATTCAGTACTTTAGATGATCTTTGTTGCTGCTGTGTTTAATCTAAAGCCTTGCCACAGGCACTGAGATTATTAGTGGGCCAGATTTCTCTGTTATTTGGTCAGCATTTCACCTACATGTTTTGTTACAATTTAATGGCACTTAAAGATCACACAGTGGGACCAACAGATAAAAATCACTGGCATTTTAGAGCTTCTTATTCTGTCATCCACAGCTCAAACTTTTTCATGATTCCTGTGTCTTTGCCTGTCCCTCTCTCTGAGGTAGTTTCTTCTAATCTAGAGTCCAATTCTTTCATAAACTGTGAGTATGCAAGATTCTGTGTTACTTGTCTTTTGAGTTTCTGATGTCAGTGATCATAACTGTCATTTCTAGAACTTGTGTGGTTCTTTTCATATTATTTGTGGTTGAATATGATGATTTTCCTCATTTCCTTCTCTTCTCTTGGGTTTTGTTCAGGTACACAGGGAGGTTACATTCTTGGCCCAAACCCATATGGTGAGGTGTTCTCCAAGAACACTTTTTTCTTTTTTTGTTTTTGTTTTTGTTTAAGACAGAGTCTCACTCTGTCACCCATGCTGAAGTGCAGTGGTGTGATCTCAGCTCACTGCAGACTCTGCCTCCCAGGTTCAAGTGATTCTTGGGCCTTAGGCTCCCGAGTAGCTGGGACCGCAGGTGCATACCACCGTGCCTGCCCACATTTTGTAATTTTTTGGTAGAGACGGAGTTTCACCATGTTGACCAGGCTGGTCTCAAACTCCTGACCTCAAGTGATCCCCCTTTGAAAGCGCTGGAATTGCAGGCATGAGCCACTGTGCCTGGCCTGACTTTTTTCTTTTATTCGATTTCACTGAGGATTGAATCCAACATTAGATAGCATCCGCATCTTCCCTCTGTGGACCAGGATTTTTCTGCTTGCCTTTCAGGGAGTCCAGATTTACAGAAAGCTCAGAACAGTTGTCCTGTCATTCTTATCTCAGGCTTCTCTCCATCTCCAGGTCACTAGGGTCCAATAGATGGTCAGGAGGCAAGCATGGACTCCAGCACTCACTGAGAGATTTTTTTCTCATTTCTGACCTTAGAGACTCTTCTTTATTTTCCTAATGATTAAATTATGTATTTAAAAACATGGTTTTACTACACTTGTATTAAAAAGGAAGAGAGAAAAGTATTAATATGTACATATATAATACATACCATAAATATGTATATGTATTTATATTTTGACTTGTACATGCATTTTTACAACCTCTGGAAGGACAGTAAACTAGTAATGCTGGGGACGCAGTAATGGAAAGCAGGAAGATGCGGGGGCAGTGGTGACAGATTTCTTTTATGAGACCCTCTTAATATTTTTAGTGATTTGAACAATGTGAATATATTACTGGTTCAGGGGCTGGATGTGGTGGCTCATGCCTGTAATTCTAGCACTTTGGGAAGCCAAGGCAGGAGGATTCCTTGAGCCCAGGAGTTCAAGACCAGCCTGGGCAATATAGTGAGATACCATCTCTGTAACAAAATAAAAAATTAGCCTGGTGTGGTGTTGTGTACCTGTCGTCCCAGCTACTGAGGTGGCAGGATTGCTTGAGTCTGGGAGATGCAGATAATCATGCCACTGCACTCTAGCCTGAGCAACAGAGCAAGACCCTGTCTCATATATATATATATCTGGTTCAGTCAACTGATTGTGTAATATAAACGTTTTTCCCCAACAGTCTGGATGTTCTTTACTGGGTGGGTTTCAGGCATCTAGTCTGGTATTTTGTTAGAAATAGAATAGTGATTACTTTTGTGCTTTATATGCATTTTAGATCATGGTTTTGCCTGTGTCTAGTCCTCTAGATGAACTCTGTAGATCAATATCTTCCAAACTATTTGTGGCAAAGCAGTTGTTCTTTAAAATTTTCCAATATGGCCAGGTGCATTGGCTCACGCCTGTAATCCAACACTTTGGGAGGACAAGGTGGGGCCAATCACTTAAGATCAGGAGTTTGAGACCTGCCTGGCCAACATGGTGAAACCCTGTCTCTACTAAAAATACAAAAAGTTAGCTGCGCATGGTGGTGCATGCCTGTAATCCCAGCTACTCGGGAGGCTGAGGCAGGAGAATCACTTGAACCTGGAAGACGAAGGTTGCAGTGGCTGAGATCACGCCACTGCACTCCAGCTTGGGTGGTGGAGCAAAACTCTCTCTTAAAAGAAAAAAATCCAGTCTTCCAGGAGCTGTTATTTTGGTAAACTATGCTAAAAATAAATTGCCAGTCACATGCTTGATGTCATGGCAATGTTAAATTGCTATACGAGTTTCTAAAAGGTTTCACTTAATTGTTTCTCATTTGCAAACCAGTAAAAAGCAACTGCTGGACCAGACCTCACTTTGAGTAATGCTGAGATAGACAGTGCTCCAGTATTTTCTGGTACTTGGTGTATCAGAAGTTGATGTCACCCTGTTCTTTAAATTTATTGTTGATTTTAAAGTTTTTCCATTGTAAACCTGGTGTGTGTACGTGTGTGTGTGTGTGTGTGTGTGTTGCATGTGTGTGTTGCGTGTGTGTGTGTATGTGTGTAAAACTGTATAGCTTTATCTAAAACATTAGATGTTTGCTGCAGCACACACCCGCCTTAGTTAGAGACCAAGCCTGTGGCTAACTGATCTGGGTTGTGGCACTAGTGTCCCTCCAGAAGTCATTCCTAGTTTAATAGTGGATTTTATCAAATCAAGATGCATTGATGCAAGTATTTTTTGATCATCTAGAAGTTCTCATTAGTTGATTTTCACAGTAACTCAGAGCTGCCATCTGGCTGGCAGCAATTGTAGGGTATCGTTGATGTCAGAGATATTAAAATGTGGAAGAACACGTGTCTTAGAATATCTTGCAGATGGACCCATGATCGTTCTAGTGTCTGATTACTGTCAAACGCTTGGAGACTTGCTTATGAGAAGTACTTGCCGTGTACTTACGAGAAATAGGAGGAAGCCTTCAGTGGCTTCCTTTAGAAACTTCACTACTGTACTGAGTGGCATCTTGTTGCAACAGCCTGATGTTAACTGGGGCACGTTCTCTCTTCTCCATCATTGCTTCTTTTTTTTTGAGACGGAGTCTCACTCTGTTGTCCAGGTTGGAGTGCAGGAGCACAATCTTGGCTCACTGCAACTTCCACCTGCTGGGTTCAAGCGATTCTTCTGCCTCAGCGTCCCGAGTAGCTGGGATTACAGGCACCCGCCACCACACCTGGCTAATTTTTTTTTTTTTTTGGTAGAGACAGGGTTTCATCATGCTGACCAGGCTGATCTCGAATTCCTGACCTCAAGTGATCTACCTGCCTTGGCCCCCCAGAGTGCTGGTATTACAGGTGTGAGCCACCGTGCCTGGCTGGCATTGCTTCTTTCATTAGGAGCCCCGCTATGCTACAGCATCCTTGCAATGGACCAGCAGTGAGAACGTTGGCCATTTGGCCACTTATCTGTTAACTGGTGGCACTGGTATATCTTCCAGTGTCATTAATAGACATTTTTCTCATCATTGAGTTTTTTTCCTTACTTTCAGCTTCCTTCTGTTCTACCCCTGCCATTCTGACCTTCTTAATATTGGGAGTTCCAGTTATCACATTACTTGCTTGCCATGCAGTCTGCTGGACACTTCTTTGCATTGTGTATTATCTCACTGCAAAGAAATTTCTCAGAAAGTTCTGGTTATTTTTCCATAATTTTCTGCTGCAGATGGGGTTATATTTTACCTGTTTTTGTAGTTCTGTGGCAACTTCAGTGGCAATTTAAGATGAAGAGCAATTAATCTTCGGGCTAACACTGCCATTCATTTCTTCACTATGTATTTTATTGAATGCCTGCGGTATGCCTGGGTGGCAGTTCTGTGAACACAGCAATAGTCAGAGAGTAAGTACATCAGGGGTATTCGATCTTTTGGCTTCCTTGGGCCACATTGGAAAAAGAATAATTGTCTTGGGTCACACAAAATACATTAACACTAACAATAGCTGATGAGCTAAAACAAAAAAAAATCGCAAAAACAACTCATAATGTTTTAAGAAAGTTTACAAATTTGTGTTGGACTGCATTCAAAGCCATGCTTACCTGGGTCTACTTCTCTTCATGTTCAGATCTTCCTATAGAAAGATGTCAACTTTCAAAAATCTTAACTTAGAATTTAGTGATTTATTGATAGCTTATAAGTGCTTTGATTTGATACATTTGATACTAATGTATTCTATAGAAATAATTTATTTATCATTTGCCTTTTAGCCGATTACACCTCAACAAGAAGGCAGCTGACAAACAGCCTTATAGCAAGCTCCCAGGCGTCTCTCTTCTGAAACCACTGAAAGGGGTGGATCCTAACTTAATCAACAACCTGGAAACATTCTTTGAATTGGATTATCCCAAAGTAAGTACCGTGTTGAATTCATTAGGAATGGGCTAGACCGTGGTTTTTTGTTTTCTTTTGTTCCCTTCATGATAAACATTTAGGGATTTCAACACTATATAAGGTGAAGGTACTAAAAATTCATGATGATGTTGGCCTCATCAAATATAAGCTTTAGTAGCAGTCATCACAGAACAGAAATTGGGTTGAGGAAAGGGTCTAACCACCTATATGTCCGTGCGAAGTAGAGATCCCTGAGTATACCTTCTGAAACTCAGACATTGTCAACTGCCTGGTAGTCTGAAAATAAAAATGTTCTTACATAAGAGTTGGATGTGAGCAGTAGGAAGGGGAGACGAGGCGACAAGGAGAGGGAGACAGCAGTGTTAGTGGTCTGAATGGGTTGCGGAACAGCTAGAACTGAGCATGACTTCCCTGGAGACATTGGCTTTGAGCCCAAAATAGATTACAGTTAGTGGTAAGGTAGGGTTTCATCTTACCTCATTTTTAATTTCCTTACTGTTCTGATTTTAATAGCTAATTGTATTGCTTATACCATTTATCTATGTAATCTGTATATCTATAAACTCAGTATACTCCCTTAATTAGGGAACTTCCAGTTTTCTTGAGATGAAAGTATTCTTTTTATCACTTTCCTTTAGTCTATCTGTAGTTTCTTAGGAGAACTTAATATTCTTTGATTTTGCACTTAGCTTTACAGCAGTTTTTTATTAAATTGCGTATTTGAGACACTGCCTTTGAAAGGGCATTTTGGTAGTAACAGATCACTTGGGAGAAGAACATGTCTTTAAGCTTCTACCCACTTGACTTTCAGTACAGTTTAATTCCCTTTGCGGTCTCTGTTCACTTGCCTCAGTTTTTACCCTATTGCCTCAGTTTTTCCATAGCTATTTTTGCTACTGAGAGAGTCAGCCCTCTTAATTTTTTTAGGCAGGGTAGCTCAAACAGAAGGAAGATGATATGTACACTGTACTTCTCATGGTGACTGGTTTTCATGTTCTTATTTCTTTTCTTTTAGCCTTTATTTTTCTCGGTAGCACCAATGAAAAGAATAGAGAAGACACAGATGTGATAGCCTTAATGCAGCCCTTATTAAGTAGGTAGACATGAGTATCATTCAGTTATTTTTTTTAGTGTTTTTATATTATTGCTTTGGAGTTTTGAAGTTTAGAATCCAATTTTGGAGTATTAGAAGCTATTTTGAAGCAAAAAATTATATATTCTAGTTTGTGTGTGTTTATATGTTTAATAATTTTAGAGATTTGAATTAAATACATGTGTTAACCATTCAATCAAATATGTAATTTTTAAAAATGATATATATTTAAAAAGTTAAAAAAAACAAAAAAAGATATAATTGTATATACTTGTTTTTTCAAACTAAAAAATGGTTTTTTGTAATTCAGAAAGAATGATATAAATAAAATTACTTGTAAAATAAGCTTTGCAGTAAGAAAAATGGAAGATTTTCAAGCTCCATAAAAGTAAATGCAAAGGAGAATTAATGTTTATGAATGAAAGAAGTTTTTCATTGATTATGAATAAATCTTAGAGCATAGCTTAGAATCGTACGCATTATCATTGTGAAACTGAATCTCACATTTCAGTTTTTTAACCATCATCTTTCACTTCGCCTATTCAGCCACTCTTAAAATTAGTTATGGAATTTTTATGTTGTAGCACTTTTGAGATTAGTGAGGAGTTTAGTTGTAGAAAGAATTTTTTTTTTAAGACAGTGTCTTGCTGTGTTACCTAGGCTGGAGCATAGTGGCACAATCATGGCTCACTGCAGCCTCGGCTTCTCGGGCTTAAGCAGTCCTCCCCCCTCACCGTTCCTAACAGCTGGGACTATGGGCATGTGCTACCACACCTGGCTAATTTTTGTATTTTTTGTAGAAAGAGGGTGTTGCCATGTTGCGCAGGCTAGTCTTTAACTCCTGAGTTCAAGCAATCCTCCCACCTCAGCTTCCCAAAGTGCTGGGATTACAGGCCTGAGCGACCATGCCCCACCAAGCCCCACCAAAAGAATTTTTAAAAGTAACCCCAGAAATATATGTATCCATTGATTATGAACATTTCTAATGACCCTGTAACTGATTTCTTCTGAATGAAGATTTTGGCTGTGTGTGGTGGCTTGTGCCTGTAATCCCAGCACTTTGGGAGGCTGAGGTGGGAAGATTGCTTGAGGCCAGGTATTCAAGACCAGCCTGGGCAACACAATGAGACCCTACCTTCAAAAAAATAAAAATTAAAAAATTTTGGAAATTACAGTTTAGAATGATCTCAAGAGCTTTCGTTTTCACTTAGAGTAGTAGTTCTTTTTCCATTTAGTTATATCATTTAAGTTGGTTGAGGAGAAAGCTGTTTTGACATTCATTGTAAAGGGAATAACAGCATCTACAGGAGCTTATTTTATTCTTTGTTAGTACAGAATTTTATTTTCTAATTATACAAGTATATTTAGCTGTATAAATAGAAAGTTGGAAAGCAGAGGAAAAGTGCAAAGTACCTGCAATCTAAGGGAAATGTTTGATCTCACAGCGTTTTATTTACTTTGTAAAAACTAAATACAATGGCAAATGTTCTACAAGAGACTAAAGTTAAATCACTGAAATCATACATAGCTGAGTGTGAACAGACAAGGCATTTGTGTCACCAAGAAGTCAAGGAGACACAAAATAAACATTTGCATGACTGCCAGGCGCAGTGCCCTTTCTTATTTGCATTTTGCCTGGTGTGAATGTCGTTTTACCAGAGTATGGAAATGTTGTCATTTTGGACATAACTTTTCTCCTCTGGTATTCGATGGGGACCATCAGAGGCCATTTGAGGGAAAATAATAGAACTTATGTTAAAGTTTTAAAATTTTATTTAATTTTGGATGTGTGTAAGAAAATTTGCTACTACTGGCACTTGCTCTGAATTTCTAGGTTTCAATTTTGGTGAGACTGTGTTAGTTGCCCTGAAAGATCTCTGTGCTGTATATATCTTACAAATCTACTTTTATACTGGTACTCATTCCTTGGGAAGACATAGAATGAGAAGGTGATGCAGTTCATTTTCTACAACATTGAACATTCATTTGGCACCAGCATAGAAGGGATTTGGGGAGAAATTAAGCAGTAGCAGGAAGATTTAGTAATCTGCATGTAAAGTGGTTTGCTGGCTTTACTTCAGTAAATTCTGGCCATGTGAAGAATACCTAAATTAACTATCAGTTATTAACAGAGTGAAGCTATCATTACTGTGTTTTTTTTTCTTTTTTGCAATTACAGAATTGATTGTTGTTTGTTTGTTTTGAGGCAGAGTTTTGCTCTGTCACCCAGCCTGGAGTGCAGTGCCACAATCTTGGCTCACTGCAACCTCCACCTCCCAGGTTCAAGTGATTGTCCTGCCTCAGCCTTCCAAGTAGCTGGGATTACAGGCATGCGCCACCATGCCCGGGTAATTTTGTATTTTTAGTAGAGATGGGGTTTCGCCATGTTGGACAGGCTGGTTTCGAACTCCAGACCTCAAGTGATCCACCCACCTTGGCCTCCCAAAGTGCTGGGATTACAGGCATGAACCACCGTGCCCAGCTGTTTTTTTTTCTTTTGAAACAGAGTCTCACTGTGTTGCCCAGGCTGAAAGGTAGTGGTGCAGTCTTTGGCTTACTGAACCCTCAACCTCCTGGGCCCAAGCAATCCTCCCACCTCAGCCTCCCAAGTAGCTGTGACTACTGGCATGCCCACCATGCCCATCTAATTTTTAAATTTTTTGTAGAGGCAGGGTCCCACCTTTTTGCCCAGGCTACTCTCAAACTCTTGGGCTCAAGCAGTCCTTCTGCCTTGACCTCTCAAAGTGCTGGGATTACAGGCATGAGTCACCATGCCCGGCTCCCAGGGTAATTTTGACACAGCTAGGCAAGTGTTAAGAAATGCCTTTCTAGGCAGGACATGGTGGCTCACACCTGTAATCCCAGCACTTTGAAAGGTTCAGGTGGGTGGATCGCCTGAGGTCAGGATTTCGAGACCAGCCTGGCTAGCATGGTGAAACCCCGTCTCTACTAAAAATATGAAAATCAGCTGGATGTGGTGGTGGGCGCCTATAATCCCAGCTACTTGGGAGGCTGAGACAGGAGAATCACTTAAACCCAGAAGGCGGAGGTTACAGTGAGTCAAGATCGCCATTGCACTCCAGCCTGGCTGACAAGAAACTGTCTCAAAAGAGAGAGAAAAAAAAGCCTTTCTTAATTTACTGTTAAAGTCTAAACAGCACTGCCGAAAATAAAATTGTGCATATTTTGGGTATTTTCATAGGTACAAAGCTAAGCATGCATTTAAAGATAGTAAATGTGTCCATTCAAATTCTGTTTTGTTTCAAAAAGTTACGAAACAGAAAGTATAATCTTACTTTGTCTTTTTCATCTGAAGAATTTGGAAGGGCCCTTTAAATTTATTATGATGGGATTTTATATGAAATGTGTTGTACCTTCATGAAATAATATTAAGTGTAGAGACAAAGCTTCTAGAGAAAGGGTGTGTTTATTTGACTTCCTTTTGATGTCACTTTTTACTCTGCTTAGCACACTGTGAACAGTTAGTGAATCTTCAGTAATGATGGTCATGGACAAGCTTGAGATCTAGTTAATTCTAGGACAGTCCTATCTGGGAATGGCAAGACTGCAGTTATGGGCAATGCCAGTCTCTTCCTTATTTCTTCTGCTTGCAAATAGGCTCCTAATCAGGAGAAGCTTCACTCCATTAAAGCAACACTTGTTATCATAAGTGTTTGCATCCATTGTGAATGCCCTCTTTTAAAACTTTGGATAATACAATTGCTTGTTTCTTTCTGTGCTTTTTGTTCAATCAATAAATGCTAGTAAGTGCTTATTTTTTTTTAAGAATTTAATTTGCATGCAATGCTCTTTGACTAGTATGAAGTGCTCCTTTGTGTACAAGATCATGATGATCCAGCCATTGATGTATGTAAGAAGCTTCTTGGAAAATATCCAAATGTTGATGCTAGATTGTTTATAGGTAAGTAACAAATAAATTCTTTAGTAACCATTTTGCATTGATACTATTAATTATCAGTAATCTCTGCATTGAACTAAAGATTAAAGTGTTAGCCATGTTTGTTAGAATACTGAAAGGTGTTTACATCCTTTTGAGAAAAGTTATAAAAACAAAGATATTTTTCATAGATGAACAAAATCACACACAAAAATAATACTTTTTTCTGTTAATCAGACATGAGGGTCTGTTATTTTTGTTTCTTCAGTATTTTAAATATGTGGCCTTTTCTGTATCTTACCAACTATAATTGGAGTGAATGATAGAATTCACTTTTATTATACTACAAGAAGGATATTTTTCCAAAAGCCTATAGGCTTACTTTAAAGACTTGTTAGAGGTGTGTTTGCCATTATTATTATTTTTTTAGCATGGAACTGATGTGATCTCTCTAAAAAACGAGTAAGTCATATACAATGATATCAGATCTTTGCTATTTGAAGATAGGGCAGTTATTTAAATTATTACCTTAAAATGCAAATTTGAAAATTAATGTAAGTTTAGCACACCTACAAATTAATCAGGACCATGACAGATCTCTCAGCTCCTGGTCAGAGATGCTCATTCTTCACATGCACTATCTTAAATTATTTACTATCAATATTTATGTTTTTCTGTGTGTAATTTTTTTTTTTTGAGACAGAGTTTTATGCTTTTGTCACCCAGGCTGGAGTGCATTGCCACCATTTTGGCTCACTGCAATCCCCACACCCCAGGTTCAAGCAATTCTCCTGCCTCAGCTTCCTGAGCAGCTGGGATCACAGGCGTGTGCCACCACGACCAGCTAAATTTTTGTAGTAAAAACAGACATGGGGTTTCACCATGTTAGTCAGGCTGGTCTCGAACTCCTGACCTGAGGTGATTCACCCACCTCGGCCTCCCAAAGTGCTGGGATTACAGGTGTGAGCCACGGCTCCCAGCCATTTGTATTTATATTTAATAAATCTTTATTAAATTTTTGTAGTCTTTACTTACACGGCTAACACCTTAAATGTTTACTAAATAAAGATTTAACAAATCGTTGCTAAATATAATCTCACTGTGTTTATGAATTTATACTGTTTTAATTATAGCTTCAAAATGACACCTATAGGCCGGGCATGGTGGCTCACGCCTGTAATCCCAGCACTTTGGGAGGCCGAGGTGGGTGGATCACGAGGTCAAGAGATCGAGACCATCCTGGCCAACATGGTGAAACCCTGTCTCTATGTAAAAAAAAAAAATACAAAATGATGCCTATAG
>CAUYLG010068608.1:0-91756 GCA_963573385.1 Cacajao melanocephalus | reverse complement strand
TGGCTCCTCCGCCGGGAATCTCCTAGTCTGTGGGCAACAAAAATTCGTCTGAAAGTGCGGCGTCCACTCGCTCTCTGCGCTTTCACTGGGAGCTACAATCCTGAGCTGTTGTTAATCGGCCATCTTGGATCTCTCTCCTATAGTCATTATTTAAAGCACTTTCAAACACATTCCTTTTATTCAATGCTTACAAAGCAGGGAGTCATTGATCCATTCATTCATTTATTAACCAGACAGTGATTGAGTATCTTTATGTTAGATACTGAGTGGTAAAAATGGAAATAGGACTAGGTGTTCCTTAGTCATGGAATGTACAATAAAACACTGTTCGTGATATTTACACACAGTATGAATGTGCTTAATGTTGCTAAATGGTACATTTGGAAATGGTTAAAATGGTGAAGTGTATGTTATGCATATTTTACCACAATAAAACAGAGAAAGTTGGCCATATTTATTCTTTATAGCAATTACTCCTAACGGTAGATTATTATGGGAGAAACATATGAAAATGTTAGTTTCAAGGGTTGGGAGGTCACATAAATATTTAAAAAGTCAAGTAGTCTCCACAAATTCTGAAATGTTTTCAAGGTATATAGTATTCCCTAGTCATGAAGCAATGACACAGATTGCACCAGCTCTTTTACTGACTTGATCAACATCTATGTCAAATTATTTGATCTCTCTGATGTTTATCTTTCCTTATGTAGATCAGCCTCAAGAGTTAACACTTTTAGGTTAAGGAATGTCCAAGAAAGCAAGAGACAACCTCAGTGTTAAAGAGAGCTATAGTGGAGACAAATGGAGTCCACACAAAACCAGTGAAGGATCTCTGGATCAAATGCTGCTGGCGGTCACTTCAGATAACTTAGTCTGGCTAGTCTATAAGTTGTCAGTGCTCTTCAGAGGACTCCATTATCTCTGGAGTGTGCCATCAAAGAAAAATAGACAAATGTTTGCAAAGTGTCATAATTGATTTTAGATATTTTTATATGTATTATTTCATATACTTACCATTTTTTTGTAGTGAGGACACTTAAAATTTAGTCTCAGCAATTTTCAACTGCATTCTATGTTGTTATAAAATGTAATCACTGTGATGTTCAATAATCTCTTGAGCTTCTTCCTCCTTTCTAACAGAAATTTTGTATCCTTTGACCAACTGTTCTTCAACTTTCCCTCATTTCCTTTAGTTCTTGGCAGTCATCATTCTGCCCTTTACTTTTATAAGTTCAACTTTGTTTAGATTCCCTATATAAGTGAGATCATGTGATATTTGTCTTTCTGTGCCTGGCTTATTCCACTCAGCATAATGTCCTCCCGATTCATCCATGTTGTAACAAATGACAGGATTTCCTTCTTTCTTAGAGGTTGATGGTATTTTATTGTGTATATATACATTTTCTTTATTCACTCATTGATAGACACATTAACTGGTAGTATTAGTTTTGATAAGTTGTGACTTCTAAATATATTTATTTTTAATTTCTTTCTGCACTCTCAAAATTTATCAACCAGTGACATAACTAATTTTTGTAGTACCAGTAGCAGTAATGGTAGTGGTAGTAGTGTTTCTGAATCTATATATAAATAAATCTATGCAAAGTTCTAATTAGAAGATGTAGTAATATAGAGATGAATCATTCTCCAACTTCATTATGCATGAGAAATGTTGAAATTAATTTTTAAAAATTCTAAGCCAAATCCAAAAGATGGTTTTGCAACTACAGGGTGGAGATAAAAATATGTGGTTTTAATAAGGTTGTGGGCTAGATGCAGTGGCTCATGCCTGTAATCCCAGAACTTTGGGAAGCCGAGGGAGGTGGATCACTGGAGTTCAGGATTACCTTGGAGGTCACCCTCCAGAGATAATGTATTCCTCTGAACTGGCCAAGATCAGCCTGGCCAACATAGTGAAACTCTGTCTCTACTAGATATACAAAAATTAACCAGACATGGTGGCAGGTGCCTGTAATCCCAGCTACTCAGGAGGCTGAGGCAGAAGAATCACTTAAACTTGGTAGGTGGAGTGAGCTGGGATCCCACTACTGTACTCCAGCCTGGGTGACAGAGCGAGACTCCACCTTAAAAAAAAAAAAAAGAAGAAAGAAAACAAGGTTGTGAAGTGAGTTGTTCAAACAAACACTACAGTTAAAAACCACTCCCATTCTTACTCTCTCTCCCCAGTATATTAATCTTAGCTGTCAGCAGGTCCGTGGAAGAAGATACGTTACTTCTTTTTTCACCTCGTAATTACATAGTTTTCTTGCTTATATGTAAGTAGAAGAGCAGACAACAACTCAAAGAATAAAATATACCATTCTTTCTATTCTTTCTCACACTTCTATTTTTTACACTAATAACAAATGTTTATATAGCAAATATTGTCTTTACTTCTTGGCTAGTAGTTTTATTTTCTCTATTTTTAATAGAGAAAATTAATAGAGAATAAAATCTTCATATCTTTACATTTATGAGCGTGTATATATGTGCATTTATATAAGAATACAATTCAATTTACATTACTGATTATGATTTGAAAAACCTTCAATGATTTCGAATTTCTCTGATGTTGCTGATGATTTGTAAAAAAAAATATTTATAGCCTATGATAAGATGTTACTTTTGAAGTATATCTTTCTGCTTTTCATACACTTATAAAAAAGCTGTTAAAACCAATCCATGTTAGTTATAAATATTTATAAAGCAAAATCCTATCATGAGTTTAAAACCGCATGTCACTTTTTCACCACTCTGTAGCAGTGATTAATATGAACTAAGTGGAAGCTGCCATTTTACTGATTCTTCAATTTAATTATTTATGATTAGAAGTGAACAGAGATCGAGATGTGCTCTTAAAAGTAATCCCTCTCATAGGATACTCATGTCTTCCACTTAGATTATTTTTAGTTCACTTCCACTACGCCTAATGCTTTTTTCACTATTTTTCTTCAGACTGTGAAATTATTTTTAAAGTAGCTCTTCTTCAAAAGGACTAGCAACAACTGAAAGTATTTCATTCAAAATGCTGAAGTCAGGCAATAACAAAGGCAAATATAGGGTACCTATTTGTAAAGCAACAGGCGGTGTTCCTTATACTTAGAAATCTACTGGGAATTTCAGGGGAAAGGGACAATCTCAAATTAGACTGCAAGATTGGCAGCAAGAGATGGGTACCTACTTTCTATGCTCTTTTTTCAATTCTTTCAGAATTGCCCTTGCCTTTCTTTGAAAAGCAGGAAACTGAATTAAACCCTCAGGCTGTTTCTTAAATTAATGGAGAAAATCCCCCCTCCTATTTCTTCTACCATTTTGAACTTTCCTTAGAGGCCCACTCTGAGGGATGCCCTGATTCAGTGGAACTAAACTATGAATTTAAAAGGCATAGTTATCTAAGCTCTCCTTCTAGCGTGAAAATTAATTAGCAGTGCCCTGATGTAGCAAAAACAGAGATCTTGTTTTAGCAGTATTTGGGAAAATTGCAGTCATTTACCATGATTGACCTCTGCTCAGTGTTTCAATTAGCAGTTGCCTGCTCTTTTTTATTGATAATTCCTCAATTTTCCTCACTTTGCTCATTGTTTTTTTGCTCATTGAATTCTCTTTGATGAAATACCCTTTTATTAAAGAGTTTTTCCCCAGGTCTTGACCCTGTAACAATACCTCTTTAGGACCACAGTTTATTGTGTACTATTTATGTTAAAACTGAAAAAAATGCTGAGTTGTCCTTCTTTGAGGTTGAAAGTCTGTGGACCCTGATTGTGTATCTCTTATCAGTGACTTCTAGTCCCTACCTTAATTCTTTGACAATATTTTAGATCTCAGAATCTTAGAATAATCACAGAATGGGTGTGATGTGATGTTAAAGTGAGAATAATATCTGATTTTTCATCAGATAAACAGAATGGATATACAGAATCAAAAATTAATTTCCAGTATAGAAAAATAATGTTATTTCTTAACATCTGATTTTGTGGTCTGGGCTGCATTCCTGCAATAAACGTTACAAGTTAATGTGAGTCTTTTACATTTTAGTGCTTTTCTTCATCTACACTTCAACAATATTAACTATTTAATTAAATGAATGCAGCTTCCAAAAAGACCACACAAAACAAAACGCTACTCACAAAGATGTGAAGACTTGAAATAAAAGGATAAATAGAGGTACATATAATAAGTTTATCCTTATTGCAATAGAGTGACTGGTCATTAGCTTTGTTTCATTTCTAGATTCTAGAGAATAGAGCAGTAATTTTAAGTCAGGTTTTTATAGTAGCTAAATCAAGAATTATAAATACATTTTCACTTTCCTCTTTGAATATACTAATATTTTGGCTTATGAAGGATAAAGCTAAGATAAGTAGAATGAAGTTCCTAAGGTGCAAAGTTTAAGGGTAAACTTTCAGGGTTAGGCAAATACTGACCCAACATTCATTTGGATTACCTTCAGAGTGTGTGCTTCCTTAAATTTTGCCTCCTAAGTTTCTCATTCCCTTACGGTGGTCTCAGCTGCTTGAACTGTAATAATTGTATTATTGTTAGAATACCAGATATTGTAGAAAGAGACTTGCTTTTGAAATGAGGCTAATACATTAATGTTAGCGTTAGAACACATTGCTCATATAAACAAATTGCTATGTTGCTGTTCTTTCTTTCACTGTTAGTATTTGCGTTTCTCATGAGTTGCGGCATTTTGATGCTGTAATATTGGCTTGATTCATGTCACAATTAGTCCAGTGTAAATTTTTCAGAAAAATATTTAAAGATCTGCTTTTCCCTTGACTATTTTTTAACTGAAACCCTAGAACACTTGATACAAAAATGTTTTAAATGCAAGCTGAGGGTTCACTTACTTGGTGCATGGTTTGTAAGTCTTACAGATTCCCTGCAAGCTGAAACATCTCTAGTGCCGAATATCACTGACTTGTGCTGTACAGAAGAGTTCTGTAACAGTAAACTTGTTTTAGAATGCATATATTCTGAAGACTTAATTCTACTTAAAAAAAACAAAATAGGGTCATAAGACCACAATATTCTGAGTTAGTCATCTAAACAAAATAAAACAAAACAAAACTCTAAGGCTGAAAAGCAGAAACTCTGGTAAAGGTCAAGGCAAGCAAGCTGGCCCGAGCACATCAGCATGGGAGTGAAATTCTGCCATCTCCAGACTTCTCCTTAGGACTGAGTGAGCCAGTAGGCACAATGGGTACAGTGCCTGGGGCCCATAAAAAATGTTTTGCTAGTTGCAAATAAAACATGTTTTAAGTTTATTTTAAAATCACAAGAAAAAAATGAATATAACCTAGCTGTATATCTTTATAATAACACAGATGTAAAATAGAATTACTTAACATATATTTTTTAACAAAAGAAGAGGACCAGAGAAGCAAAATTTTTCATGGCCCATGAAAGTCATCATGTCAGTGTTCCCATTGTCTCTGGAAAAGATTCATAATCCTGGAAAGAAGCATTGATAGTCTAGTTTAGGTCACAGGCCCACCTGCTCGCCTCAGTGCTGCTAGAATTTGAATTGAGGCACAGATTAATAAATGGGGTAAATACCTGATGGCTAAAAAAAAAAAAACCCAACAAAACAACAAATGTCTATTTCATATGGGTGACTAGGCATTATGAATTTAATAATGAGTGTTCACGTACATTGAAGTTTAAGGAATCATTGTATGAAAGCCGCCAATTCCTTTCAACATCAGGCTCCTGGTGAAAAGGTGGTGCAAATAGGTATATCAGATACGTATGCCTCTGCTGGATATTGAAAAATACTGACAGACCAGTTTTCATCTGTCAGTTTGTTCTTCCATATTTAATGCCAAATTTAATCGTAATGATTTTTTAATGGTATAATGTTCTCAACTCTCCCTAAACACCTTCTTTTCCATGTAAGGTTAGGTTTTGTGAGGTGTATTAGTTTGTTAGGTTGGGCTGCTGTGGCAAAATACAACCGATTGTGTGATTTAAATATGAAACAAGATTTTCTTACAGTTTTGGAGGCTGGAAGTTCAAGATCAAGGTGTAGGCAGGGTTGCTTTCTTCTCACTGTATCTTCATATGGTCTTCCCTCTGGGCATGTCTATGTCCAAAATGTCCAAAGTTCCTCTTTTTATAAGGACACTAGTCATGTTGGATTAGGGCCCATCCTAATGACCTCTCTCTTTCTTGTTTTTTATCATTTTTTTATTTGTAGAGATGGGGTCTCACTATGTTGCCCACACTGGTCTTGAGCTCTTAGGCTCAAGCAATACTCTCACCTCAGCCTCACAATGGGCTGTGATTACTTGTGACCCACCATGCCCAGCCTTAATTGCCTCTTTAAAGACCCTATCTCCACATACAGCCACATTCTGAGAGTTAGTAACTCAACATATGAATTATGGGGAGATACAATTCATCCCATACCATAAAGCAATAGAAGTAGATTAAATATACTGCTCTATGTAAATATGTTTGTTATTATTACTATAGGTTTTATTATTTGGTATAAAGCATGCCTTAATATGAGCTATACAGTTGGAACAATGGAGGGTCATGAGGACGTAAACTTGTGTTCCTTGAGACCAGAGTGCTTTGGGCCACTATGACATAGACATGTTGAAGAACATAGACTTTTTTGTGATAAAACCAAGAGAAGCATTTCCTATAAAGCAGTATTTCTAATACTGCAAACCATATATAACCTAGAGTAGAATCACCTGGGGTGCCATTTTGTATTGGCTTTACCCCAGATCTACTGAAGCAGAATCTCTGGAGGTGGGGACACTATCATCTGAATTTTTACGAGGCATTCCAGGTGATGCTGGTACATACTGAAGTGTAAGAACTACTCTGGAGTCAGGTAGTGTTTTTTGTTTTTTACTTCTTAGTTTAATATCTTTCAGATTAACAGAATTGAAATAATGACACTTAGTGGCTAGATTTTACTATCATTTCTCTATGGGCTTTGTCTATCATCTATCTATCTATCTATCTATCTATATCAGCTATCCACCTCTATCATGTAAAATACCCTGAATGTCATTGAACTCACCAACCAAACAACTAATATACTGATTATAACTGATATTTACTAATATGTTTGATCATAACTTATACTTACTAATATGTTCTCCCCATTCCATCCCCCATCCCTGTCTATAATGACCACTATCTGAATTTGTGCATATTTTTCTCTATTTCAAAAAGTACATATATATAAAAATCTACATAATGTATATATGTATATACATATATACATAAAGACACATATGTCTATATCTCCATATCTATCTGTCTATACTTTAACTGTTTTAAACTTTTAAAAAAGGGTAATATGTTGTTCATATTTTTCTAAGATTTTGTTCAGCTTCTCCTCCCCATTGACAACATTGTACATTAAATTTCATCTAAATTATTCCAAGTAGCTTATAATTTGTCCATTTTCACTGTTACAGATATATATATCTATATATAGATATATAGATATATATACATATTCATTGACACTATTACAGAATTTTTATTTTTTGAGATGTGGTCTTGCTATATTCCCCAGGCTGGTCTCAAACTTCTGGGCTCCAGCAAATCTCCTGCCTTGCCCTCACCAAGTGCTGGGATTACAGGCATGTGCTGCCACACCTGGACTGCACTATTATAGAATTATACTGAATGGATATAACACAACTTAATTATTCATCTCCGTTTCATTTGGGTTAATTTATTGTATTTCCCTATTATAAATAACCTTGCTAGTAACATTCATGTATATGCATCCAAGTGCACAAATGTGAGGCATATTCTTGAATAATATCTAGCAGAGTAAATGTTGAATAGTTGGGTGTGAGAATGATAGCTTTAAATGATATTGCCAAATTATTTTTCAGGGTCATTTTAGCTATTTATATTCTGATCAATGATACTAAAATTATCTTCTCTAGCATGTGGTGTGATCAGGGCTCGTACATTTTGTCAATGAGATAGATGTAAAATAGTATCTTGTGGTCTTGATTTGCATTTTCTTAACCATGAAGAGGTTGAGTCCATCTTCATATTCTTACTGGTAATTATGTGTTTCCTCTTCTCTGAAATGTCTGTTTGTGTGTTTTGCCCATTTTTCTATTTGTGTCTTTTTTACCCATTAAGTTGTTTATCCTTTCCTTGTTAGTTTTTACTTTGTTTTCCCTTACCTTATGTGCCTTTTGAAAAAGTGAAATTCTTCATTTTAATAGAGCCAGTTTTATCAATCATGTCATGTAGCTAGCATTTTTTTTTTGTCTTGTTTTAGAAAATGTTCTTTAGCCCAAGGTCAGAAAAGTATTAATCTACATTTCTGACTAAATGTTTAAAGCTTTGTTTTTGATACTTATGTTTGCAATCTATCTGAGTTTTCTTGAGTGAAAGGCATTAGGTAAGGATCTAATTTCCTGCAAATTTTTGCATATAGATGGTAATTTTTCTTCAGTTTTATAATTGATTTTTTTTTCATTTTGAACTGATCTTGCATACCACTCTTGTCATATATCAAGTTTTTGTATATGTGTGTCTATCTAAACTCTTTATTATATTTAATCTGTTAGTTTATAAAACTCTAATACAAAACTATCATATTTATTATAACATCATAATAATTCCTACTACCTGGTAAGGTAAATTTTCACTCTTTAATCCTTTTCTGCAAAAATATCTTGATTATTCTTTGCCCTTTTATTTTCCATATAAATTTTAAAACCAGATTGTCAGGCTTTATAAAAAGAAATCTTTATTCATATCAAGTGACTTAAAAAACAATTCATTTACTTTGTGGACTCACCAGAATGACAGAGAAAAAGAAACAGAACTGTTAGTCTGGCCTCTAAAGCTACTATATCAGAATCGCTTAATGTTGACATACATTTAATTAAAAATATATTTTTAAATAGCATTTACTTTGGAATTTAAAAATTTATGTTTTCTTAGGGCATTAAAGAAAATGATTATAATTTAAAGCTTGTGTTTTTTCCCTTTCATCGTGGTTTGCATATTGGGAGAATTTAAAGTGATGTTACTTCAGCTTCACTTTTACAGTTAGTTGCAATGTACCATTTGGTTTCTTCATGGCTTTTTATTTTATAGATATTCAAGTAGAAATTACTATGCTTTTCATTATAAGGTGGTTTATTTATTGCTAATTGAAAATAAATGAACCCTCTTTCACAGATTTTAAAATTTTGTGATTCAGACACATACAAATTGATTTAATATTTTTTCTCTTGATCATAATAGAACGGTACACATTACACATCACCCTATCCTTATCCCAGTAAGAAAGATAGTTTCAAACATAATGTGCAACTTGGATAAGCATATATAATATGGCAATTAAAATATGACTCCATTCTCCCATTACCTCACATATTCACTGGTTATGAGTTAGGTAGCATATAAATCTGCAGCAGCAATTTACAGAATAGAAGCCTAGTGATCAAAAGGATTTTGTGTAGTTTCTGAAAGTATGTTATTTATTCATGACACATAGCTTAGATAGAGATAGAATTTAGCATAGTGCATATGTCTGTTACTTCATTGTATCTATGTTAGCAAAGAGTTTTTTGTTTTTGTTTTTTTCTCTTAGTTCAAATTTGCTCAAGGACACAGAATGTGAGGACATTTAGTATTCAGGTGCAGTGTACTCTGTTCTGTTAATTCTTTTTATGTGGAGAAGCCGGAATGTGAAAAGGTTGTAAAACAAGGAAATAAACTCAAATGGTTATTTCTTGTTTTAGTCTAAGTCCATTATAATACAGCTCCAATAAACATGGTGGCTAAGATAATATGAATGTGAGCCACTTTATTTGTGTCCGAAATTCACTAAGACCTTGATTCTAATTTACATTAAATGAAAAGGTATTTATAAAGCACAAAGCAAAAGATATAATTTAATAAATGTGCAACTTTTATTCTTCTGTTCTAACCGCATTCTTTGCAGTGAGCTTTGCTTGGGTTTAAGCTTTTACCTTGGACTGAAATCAGTTAGAAGAAATTGGATTCTAAGGCCTGAGAACTCCTTACTGAAAAATCGGTAAACTGAAGGGAGGGATAAAGGCAAACTTCATAATTGAGAAAAATTAAAATCTTCTCTGTAAGCGAGGTTACAAGATTAGACCATGCCGAAACAACAACTGAAATGAAAATGTGAGTCAACTGCACACAAGACATACTGCAGGACAAATTATGTTTCCAATATAGATGAAATCAATTTCATGCACAATTTATTAGTGCTGTCACGGATGGTCTGTCCTAAGACAAGATCTAGGTGAATTGAGTTATTTACCTACAGCAGTAGCAAGTAGTCTTTTAGAGCAGTGTTTTTGAACTTCTTCGTTCCCTAGGGTGCTTGTTAAAAAAAAATACAGATTGCTTTGCCTTACCTGAGAGCAACTGATTCAGAATTTACTCTACAGGAACTTGGAAATCTATATTCATTATTAGTTAAGTTACAAAAACATTACCTCAGAGAGAGGTCCTATATGAACCAGGAGAACCTAGTCAAGTGTGTTTGTCTGTGTGTGTGTTTACTTTACAGAAAGTAATTTTTTTTTTTGAGATGCAGTCTTGCTCTGTTGCCCAGACTGGAGTGCAGTGGTGCAATATTGGCTCATTGCAATCTCCGTCTCCCAGGTTCAAGTGATCATCCCTCTGCAGCCTCCCAAGTAGCTGGGATTACGGACATGTGCCACTCCACCCAGCTAAGTTTTGTATTTTTAATAGAGGCAGGGGTTTCCCCATGTTAGCCAGGCTGGTCTCAAACCCCTGACCTCAAGTGATCTGCCGGCCTCAACCTCACAAAGTACTGGGATTACAGGTGTGAGCCATTGCACCCAGCCTAAAAATTTAATTTTTAAGATTATATCTCCCTAAAAATGCACCCTCCTGAATAGAGAGATCTAGTTAATATTCAGTTGATTTCATTGTTTTCCTATTAGGTATAATTATGATTCCAACCTTTTCTTTTTGTTTTATTTATTTTTTTGTCAGGAAAACACTTATTTTGGAGTGAAACCAGGGCCTTCTAATGAGCTAAACAGAGTATGTTATAGCCTCAATAGATTAAGCAAGCTCTAAATTTTATCTTCCTATGGTAAGTAGAACACAATAATTTAAAATATGCTTTTTATTTATCTCCATATAACCAACATGAAGAAAATTTCACATCTGATTTTTTTGTTAGTACATAGAATAGAAAGTTGTTTAAAGCAACAACAAAAACCAACCACACCATTTTGAATCAATAAATTTAGAATGTGTTCTTACAACTGAAACTTTATAAAGAGAATTTGAACTTAATCATATATTTAAGAATTACATCAACACGTTTCCCTTTGAAATTAGAGCATTTTGCATAGATAGCTTGTCTGGGAACTTTTGATTTCTGAAAGGAGGAATTTCTTTTTACAGCAAGATATCTATTTTTCTAGTAGGAAGATAGGTTCAAAGAGATTCGGCAACTTGCTTGGGGGCGCACATCAGTCACCGGAAACGTCAGAAATAAGTGAAGAATTCCTCACTGACCACCCAGCCTCTTGTGGAAATGCGTTTGCTGCCCATGGACTTTCTGAGACAACTTAGCCCTCAAGAACTCCACATTTCTTGTTTTGTTGTCCAAAGTAGCCTTCCTTTCAGCATTGTAAGTGTCAAAATTGTTTTTGACGATGATTAGGCAAAATAAGTGCTTTTTTGCTTTACGTTTTAATTTTTGTGGCGCCTTTCCACAGGAGCCAACGTGAGGGGCAGATGCTTCATAGCACAAGCCTCATCTTTTCCTCCTCCTGTGACCACCTGCTTCCTGCCTCAGCACTTAGATCCACCTCACAGTCCAGCTGCTTCCTCGCTTCCAGGCCCCGTGGCTCCCTCAGTCATGGCACAAGTGCTGTGTGAGCAGTGACCCTGGTGGCCTCCCTGTCATTGTCCAGCTGCCTTTAGCCTGAGCACTGACTTCAACAGATTCCCCTCATATTTCCACTGTTAGCCTGATGCCAGACTTCACAACTTCCCTCATCCATTTTGTTAGCCTCCTGCTTCCTCTGTGAGGAACTTTGGAGATTCTCTCACAGGCCCGTCTGTTCACCGATGCCTCACAGTTGAACTATGTAGGGAGGTAGGGCTGTCCCCACTTGGACCTGCCCACTCTCATCTCTGAGGAGAAATACTGTTCTCCTCCCCAGAGGAGGAAGTGAAGTGTAGAGTGCTTCTCCAAGATACAGTTGACAGTGGTGCTCAACTACGTCTCAAATTAATTTGAATTTTGCGAAAATAAGCCTCAAAAATACACCTACATCATACTGAAGTCTGATGCAAAGGGTATCTCTCAGCAAGCTTACAAGCCAAACATAATGAGATAAGTAGCATAATTACAGTACAAAAAAAATGCCAAAATATGAATGAAAATCCAGCCAGGGTCCTGGATCCCTAATCTTTTTTGACATTATCAATATTTCTGGCCTCCAGAAGTCTCTTTGCTCACCTGGGTCTTGAATATCTTATTATTAAATGTAAATTGCAAAATTTAACCTGCCTAAGGACCAGGGCTTTGGACAGGTATAGTTTTAGATTAAATACATTTAATCATAAAAATAAGATTAAAAATTTAACATTTAAAAAATTTTGACATTTAAACTTTATTAAAAAGGTAACATTTTATGTTTGTTAGTAACAGAAGTAACAATATTTTGAAAAAAAATACAAAATAAGAAGTAAATATCTTAATAAGACTGCTGGCATTTTAAAGTATTTCTTTTTTTTCTTTTCTTTTCTTTTTTTTTTTTTTTTTGAGACAGAGTCTTGCTCTGTCACCAGGCTGGAGTGCAGTGGAGTGATTTCGACTCACTGCAACCTCTGCCTCCCGGGTTCAAGTAATTCTCCTGCCTTAGCCTCCCAAGCAGCTGGAACTACAGGGGCATGCCACCAAGCCCAGCTAATTTTTGTATTTTTAGTAGAGATGAGCTTTCACCATGTTGGCAAGGATGGTCTCGATCTCTTGACCTCGTGATCCTCCTGCCTCGGCCTCACAAAGTGCTGGGATTACAGGCATGAGCCACTGTGCCTGGCCAAGTATTTGTTTTTGTGGGTACACAGACAAATATTTCTTCTTTATCGTTCCTTCTCTTTACCTTTATTTCCCTCTCACACATACAAAATTGTATATTTTTAATTTTTCACTTTTTTTACTCAAATTATATGATAATTTATATTATAATATAAATTACATTTTATTATAAGAATAGTTTTGTTTTTTCAGTCTTTATAGGAGTTTTAAATGTTTATATTGTACTCTATAATTCTCTCCTCCTTTGATTCAAATATTTTTGCAAGTAAAATTATAATGATAGACATTTATTATTTATCATGTCAAAATTATTTTCCGTATACAGATGCTTCTGAACTTACAATTGGGTTTAGATCCCAATAAACCCATACTAAAGTAGGAAAATTTAAGTTTAACCATGGTAAGTCATGGACAGTCTTGTAGTATTTTATTTGATGAACATTTAAATTACTTAAATCTTATTTTATTTCCAAAAGTTTTGAAATAAAATAGCTTTCAAACAATATAAAATAACAAGATGAAAATAGTGCCAGAGAACACCAGAGTAATAAAAAATAAGCAGAGAAATAAAAATTATGAAATGCATGCTGTTTTCGTACATTCATTAGAGATGTGCATCAAATTATATTTTGGATTTTTAACAGCCAAATTGGGTAAAAGGGGTGTTGGCTAGCATAAAGGTATAATTATTTACATATTCCAGTGTTATAAAATAAAATTAAACCTATTTCCTGAAAATGCAGCTTTTCTTGATATAGAGATCTCAGGCAGTAAAGATGTTAGATCATATATTTTTATTATAATGTTTAAATTTCAATAATATGCACATATTTACAATTCTTGATATGTATTACCATTTTCTCCACCAAAGCCAGCATTAGTATTGTCACATAAACTTTTCCGTCAATAAGTGGAAATAGCTCCTCTTTTATTAATTTATTTAATTAATTTCAATTTCTTTGTTGGTAGCAAGACTCAACATGTTTTCCTCTTGGTTGCCTCTTGTTGGATCTGCTGGTTTATGAATTACCCAATCCCTTGTGTATGCAAGATTTTTCATGGAAGGTCTTACATGGAGAAAGTTTGGCCCATGGTACTCTGGCATAGTCTATACAGGTAAATATTTCGAAATTGGTTAAGGTCCAGCTTTTCCACAACTGAGGGATTTATGTCTAATTGCAATATTCTTGATTATGGCAGAATCTAGTCCTCTTTTGTATGTACATTTTTAACAGAAATGTTATTCTGAATTATTATGCTTTTTGGTTTTAATATATTTAACGTTTTAAAGTTGCAAAGAAAGAGAGCAGCAGGTAACAGGGTGACAGTGCATTTTGTCATTTTGTTAATATAGGCCAGCCTGGCCTACTGTAAGCTTAAAATCTAGAATTACCTTGCACTTTAGATTAAAAATTTTATTAATTATATTTTCAATTACAGAGATATGTTTTCATTTATCCTAGGACAGTCTGTCTTTGCTGTAACCCACTAGACATAAACTATTATCTAATTCTCTTGATACTTTTTCCTCTTGCCAAGCATTTCAGGAACAATATTAGATCTGTGGTTTGAGGACTCATTATATTAATACACTATTCTTATCACTTGCTTCTCTGTGTTGTATTGATTCCAAAATAATTTAAATCATCTGCTAAAAAGGGTGGTTTTTAAAATCTAAGTTTTTATCTCATATGTAATAAACATTAGTTATGCTAACATTATTTTAAAATCAAACCAGCATGTTTTGAAGCACTGCTTTTAATCCGGTTACTCTGTTAGCATGTGGCCTATATAACCTAGAGTCTTCTCTTAGGACACATTTTTGAATGCTTTGAAGAAATGCTGGGTGCAGTTCTATCAGAAAGGCAGCCTGTTCATATTCCGTCACATCAACTGCATCTGCTCCAGCCACATGCTGTGTGAACTTGGACTGCTGGAGTCAGGGGAAAATCACTATTGCCACATGTTACGACGCTTTCCCCAGTAACACGTTTGTAAACATTTTGCGAGAGCCAAATACAAGATGGTAGTGGTATACAAAAAGCAAGCACATGAATCTAACGGCAGTGTAGGCCTTAGAAGACTAGTGCCTAATTTCTTCCTGTAGAATTTGATGGATATGAAGAATGTTGAAAAGCCTGGGGGATAGAACAAAACAACAAAGAAAAGAATTTGAATTCTTTAGTCTGAAGAGGAGGTTGGAAGGTTAAAGACTGTCTTATTAATGGAATTCAGGTTATACAGAAGTTTTGTAATTGAGTCAAAATGAATTAACCTTTTTGAAAGGCAATTTTGATTTCCTTTCCAATGTCTTTAAATAAGAGCAAATGGGGGAATGAAAGAGGAGGAGGGGATGATAGAATATCTTTGAGCATTGGCAACTTTCCCTGGGATTTCATTTTTCTCACCTCATGTTAGTATATACTCAGGACTTAATCTCAGGATTTTTTTTCTTTCTATCTGTCCTTTTACCATTTCTATTCAGAACGAAACATTGACCTGACAAAACTAACCCATGACCACCCCTGCAAGGAGATATTCAGAGATTGGTACAACTGCCTTCTGAGGTTAGAATGAGAAAATAAATTAGCTTCTCAGAAATTACCAAGCATGATTTTAATTTGGTTAAAATTGCACAGAGCAGCCATTTCTGGTAGTGATGGCTATTACATATAAGAGTACTGTTGGAAAATGGAGATAGATGTCCCTCTGCCTGAATCATGGGAGTTAGGTTTTCTGGTTTTAGAGATATTTGAAAAACAATAAATGCTTCAAATGGCTTGCCAAACTTTTCATTTCAGTTTCTAGTATAAGCTAAGTATTCATTATCTGAAGTGCTTAGGATAAGAAGTGTTTCAGATTTCAGATATTTTTTTCAGAGTTTGGAATATTTGCAAATACAAGATGACATATCTTGGAGACATGACCCAAGTCTAAATACAAAATTCCTGTGTGTTTTGTATACACCTTTTATGTATCACCTGAAGATAACTTCATGCAATATTTTAAATACATCCCCTACAGGAATAAATTGTGTTATACACCCGAGTTTTGACTGCAAGCTGTCATATGAGGCCAGGTGTAGAATTTTCCATCCGTGGCATCATGTCAGCACTCAAAAAGATTTGAATATTGAAACATTTCTGACTTTTTGTTTTAGGAATGCTCAACCTGTATCCAAACAATATAAACATGTGTCTAAATTCTAGATTATTTTTAGTTCTTGATTCTCTCTGGAAAATATTTGGCTTGCTGTTTTTGGTTTAAAATAGAATCTGAGGATCATTGCTGTTATTAATTAAGATTATTTTTTGGATAATCAAAATATGCTTAAAAAGTAATAGAGTTGTGTTTTTTTTTTCGTTTTAGAAAATAAACGCAAGGCTAACCTTTAATTTTCTTAGTTGTTATGGTAAATCAAAATTAACTACAGCTTAAATTTGTATTGGTAGTCAATAGTAGGTGATCACTAAGCTATCTGTATTTGAAGTAGACAAACTTTCAGTTTAATCATGTAATAGTAAATGGTTTTTTAATGTTTTTGATGTCTACTCAGAAATCTGTCCACTGTTTACTATTGATGCCTCAAAGACCACTATGATGTTGAATTTTATGTGTTAACTTGACTGGGCCAGGGGATGCCCAGATATCTGGTTATACATTATTTCTGGGTGTGTTTGTGAGGGTGTCTCTAGGAGAGATTAGCTTTGAATTGGTAAACTGGTTAAAGTAAATTTTCCTCTCTGATGTGGCTGGGCATCTTCCAACCCACTGAGGACCTGAATAAAACAAAGCTGAATTTTCTCTCTCTGCCTAACTGCTTGAGTTGTAGCACTGGTCTTCTTTTCTTGAACTGGGACTTCCAGTATTGGTACTCCTGGTTCTTAGGCCTTTAGGCTTAGACTCTAGTTTATACCATTATCTTTCAGAGTCTCCAGATTATAGATGACAGAGTACAGAACTTCCCAGCCTCCATAATCATGCAATCAATTATTAAAACTTTTTATAATTATTTTATTCATTTTTTTGTAGAGGTGGGGTCTTGCTATATTGCCCTGGCTGGTCTCAAACTCCCAGATTCAAGTGATCTTCCCACATTGGCCTCCCAAAGTGCTGGGATTATAGGTGTCAGTCACCATAGCCAACAGTCAATTTCTTGTAGTAAATTATCTATCTATCTATCTATCTATCTATCTATCATCTATCTATCATCTATCTATTAGTGCCGAGAACCTAATACAATCATTATAAAAATCTGTTTGTCAGGCAAAACTTAATGGATATATGCCAGTGAGTGAGAATGTCTCTCCATAGAGTCTTAGCATGGTTTCAGAATGAGAAATAAGGAAAAGTTATTTATAGAGTTTGAAAGTCTGGGCTGGGTTATCTTAAGGCAGGCCTTGGAAGATTGGGAACTTATAGGAGTTTGTCAAAGTTTAGGACATAATAGCTTTGGATCTGCAGATACAGCAAAGATGAGGGTCTCCAAGAGAATCTGGATGAACAAGCTGTTAATCTTGATAAGTAAACTCTTTAGTTAATACAGTCTTGTGTTGTAGTAGCAGATGTTTTATCAAACAAAAAGCTAAGTTATTTTGCTTGATCCCAGCATTATGTAACATAGGGACAAGATAGTATGCCTGGCACAAGCATTAGCCTGGGGTAGGGAATTATGTTAGTTTAAATTTCTTGATTTTATATTGGATCTCTCAAATCATTAATTATACAATAGAAGACTAAAATTCTGAATTGCCATTTATTAAAAACAGTTCAAAGTGCAATTGTAAAATCTCTCATTTTTCTCCTGTGATTAAGGGGCAGATTAGTTCTTATTTTCATATATAACTTACCTAATATTAGTGACTCTATTGATGTTTCCAGCTAATATGATATTTTAAATCATAGTATAAGATTTTAATACATGAATTCCTTATTTAATTGTGCTGAAACCAAATGTCAAACCTCTTTGAGGTCTGAACATACTGAGTTAATTTTGAAGAGTATTCGTTAAGACATTGATTTAAAATAGTGTAAGTGCTGATAGAAAAAGAAATAAAGTTTATGGAAAAACTATTTCTTAATAAAATTGTATAATTTTCGTATGTTACCAGAAAGAAGACAGAATTTAAAATAAAACCAAGAAGTCTAAAATACTGACCTATTAATAGAAATAATATTTTGTATAAAATATCACTGACCACAAATATCTTGAGTTAATATTAAAAATTTAATAGTAAAAGAAAAAAATATCCTTAAATGTTTGTTCAATGGAAAAAATAAATGGATGATTTTACAGAGATGTAGCCATTACAATTACGTTCATGCAAATGTTTAAATTATGTAAAATTGTATATAGGATAACTCAAGTGTAATGAAACCAGCAAATCATATTTTCTGAATATATTATTTTGTGGCAGACATTATCAGTGGCCTGCCAAATATCTAGTTTATTCCATATTACTTGCACTGATGTTTGAAAGGGAGAAATACCCACCTAGACACAATCCTGTCCCAAATTTCTTTAAGATACAGGTGGCCAAATGTTTTTCTGCTATGGATTTCTGGGAAACTTTAGTTTTATTGCCCTAAGAACTGTTACATCCTCTTTGATGTCCCTTCTTTCTGAGTGGAGTATAGGGAACAGTTACCTTGCCAATACGAGGTTGCCATGAAGATACAGCTGTAATGTAAGAGTGGAGGAGTAGGAAAAAGAAAGGTCAAGGTCCCTGGAGATACTATAGCAGCCATGGTCTCCCTGTCTCTGTACTGCTTATTGTGCTAAAACAGAATAAAAAATAGTAAAAATATTTAAAAAAAGGAAACATTAGGAAACCAACACCTTCTCTTTAATTAAGCCCCTGTAATCAGTTTTTACTGCATGCTGCAGAACACCATTCTCAACTGCCACAGATCTCAATTCTGCTAAAAATGAAATAAATAAGTGAAAGAAAGCAAACCAAATATAATTGTAGTAATTTATGCATGTTGTAGTTGTTGAACATTTCAAAACTGCTATTCTATTCTGTCTGTACTACAAATTAAAAATTTGTAAACTGTACAGTGATTGTATGTTTATGTTATCATCGGAAAGAGGAAAAATTGTATTTATGTATATTGAAAGTAAAAATCCCTTTTAAAGGAGATTTATAGAGTCACAAGGTTAATATGCCTATATATTTTCATGACACATGTACCAGATATGCACATAAAAGACATAAAAGAAATAAAGAATGCTGATGTTTTATATGCAGAAGAAAAGTTTATTAGGACACTAATACGTCTTTTGGACATAGTAGGAGTCTGCACAAGCAGTCTAACAACTGTATGAATAAAGAAATTTCAACAAATTCAAGCAGAAAAGCTATGATGTTTCTGTTTCTTTCACAGGTTATTTAAAAACTTCAATTCAATATGGAGACTCATAGCACATTGTATTTAGCAACACCCGTGGAAAATTAATAAGTGCTCCTAAGTGTACATGAGTGTGTTAACAAGTGTATTAGTCCATTCTCACACCTGAGACTGGTTAGTTTATAAACAAAATAATTTTAATTGACCTACAATTTTGAAGGATTTACAAGAAGCATGGCTGGGCAGGCCTCAGGAAACTTCCATCATGGCAAAAGACAAATAGGGGAAGCAAGCACATCTTCACGTGCTACAGGAGAGAGAGCTAAGGGGAGGTGCTGCACAGTTGTAAACAACCAGATCTTGTGAGAATTCAGTCATGAAACAACACTAGGGGGGTGGTGCTAAATTATTAGAAACCACCCCCAGGATCGGATTACCTCCCATCAGGTTTCACCTCTGACATTGGGAATTACATTTCAACATGAGGTTTGAGTGGGGGCACACTACCAAACCATATCAGCAAGGTGAAGAGAAAGGGCAGTTGTTATATTGATCAGCCCTTTGTGATCAGAAATTATTCACAAAATAGTTAAAAGCATTAGAGGTCGTTCTTTTAAAAGTGTTCTTTATTTAGTTCATGAATCATCTCTCATAGTGCTAGTATTTATGAAACAAAATATGTTTTGGTTTCTGTTATGAAGTGACAATTTAAATAAGAGATTCTGTAAGTTAGCCCAACCATTCTGGTGAGGATTTCTTTATTTTCATTTCTACCTTTTCTTTCCAACCCCCTGTGATAATTTGGTAGCAAGATAAATAAATGGATTTTATGGCTTTAATGAAGTGGTTTTGAATGTCAAAAACGTTTGAGGACATTACATAGTTCTAAAGTGTAAGATATTCAAAATGGAGGTAAGTGAAAGTCATGTAAGAAACTTTTTATGAAAGTTTATTTATTTTTTGTTCTGTAGATCATTCACCAAGATCTCTGTGGATAACCTATCACTTCATTAGCATTGCAGGAGGTTAAACAATCAAATTGAGATCACTTTCTGCAAGTGTTCATTGTAGTTCTAGAGACCAGACCAATAGGAGACCAATATTTTACATAAATGTGAGAGCTAGAAGAGTGCTCACTGTTCACTCATTCTATTGCCTTTATTATACAGATGAGGAAACTAAATAACTACAGACAAACTGAAGTGCTCTAATTTTCCCCAACATTTCAATATATTATTTTTACCTCAGGACCTGAATACATTTTCATTTGCTAGGACACATCCTGACTTGCTTGAATAACTCTAAACTTCACATCTTCTTCCAGGATTTCCCCACACCCAACAAATCTGGATTAGTCCTTCTTCATTCTCCCAGGGGAACCTGTACATCATTTCTTGTGTCAGTTACCATGCTGATTCATAACTATTATTTTACATTTTTTGGTGACCCTCTAATTGTAAACTAATTGAGGGTGAGCAAGAACTAAGTCTTCTTCTGTTCATCATGACTCGAGTATACAGCAAAATAGTGATAAAAAATGTTGAATGAACGACGTGATGAAATTTAACAATCAAATGTGTAATTTAGTAAACAATGTTTGTAAAACATACAAATACCTACATATAGAAATGAAATATGTATTTCTGTTTAGGGATTATTAAAGTATATGTGAGAAAAAACCAAAATATTTTCAATTTAGAAAAAAATCGTGGCTATTTCTTTTGTTTGCAAGTATCCAGGAAAACAAAATACGTTAATTTTGTTCAAAAGTATAAATTTAAGTTTCCCAAGAAATATTGCAGTTCTCTGTGGTAACAATGCTTTGCCCAGAAATAATGATGAATAAATTATTACATTCACACAAATTCTAAGCTGCAATAGGGATAAATGAACTATACCTACATATAAGAATATAGATGAATCTCATAAAAGTGATGTTGATTGAAAAAAGTAAGAAAATAAAAAGTATATATTTATGTTTGTACTTATAGTATTCTTCAAAAATAAATGGGCAAAAGTTATCGGGATGTTGGAAATCAGCTTAGCAGTTTACCTTTGTGAGAGTAGTGACCGGGTCAAGATAACAAGGTGTTTCTGTGGTGCTGACTCCGGTCAGCTTCTTCTTATAGGTTCTGGTTTTATAGGTCTTCATTTCAAATACATTTATTGTGATATCTGTGATAATTTGTTTACTATCTTGTATATATTTTATTTCAAGTAAAATTACATACACATGCCCTCACTCCCCTAAAACTCAAATTTAAGGACCCAGGCCATGATACTGACCAATGAAATAATGAGTTACAATTTATATACACACACATAGGCATTGGCTTATACTTACTGGTGGGGATCTACAAATAAACGTATCAGTTTTTCCAGGAACTCAAGACTATGGCACTGTGAATTGGAGTTCCACTTAACACATGTTTTATTGGTTTTTCTACCTACCATGCCTTCTTTTCTCTACTTCCTCCTGTGTGTTTTCCTGAATCACTTCCTAAATAGAATAAATATTCCAAAGCCCTTGCCTTAGTGCCTGCTTTGCAGGGGCCACAGAGATACTCTTCTAACACATATTGTTATTTGGGAATTTTTTAAATTATAAATTTTTCTTTCTGTTCCATTTTCCTCTGAATTTCATGGACATAGAGCTTTGCCAGATGTGTAAATCTTAAGAGAATGTTGAATGCCACCTCTTTTCAGCATTTTTATGAGGCTGCTATAGACAGAATGATTAAATACCAGGAGCACTTCCTTCTCACAATATTTTCCACATCTTGTCCAGGATGAGTGCCTGTAAATGAATTTTTAGTGATTTTCCTCATTGTTAAGATATATTAATATTTCCAGGAACCTGTGTTTAAAATGCCAGAGATGATTTATTAATATATTATCAGTTGTTATTATCTTAGTCACACACAAATGTCTTCAACCTGACACAAATCTCTTGTGAAGAAAACCTGTTCAATGACAAGTTCACAAGGAAGCCTTCCATTTTTCCTCGCTTCTCCTTTAAACCTGTGTCGGCATCATGTTCATCATGTTTAAAAGCCACAGTATTATTTTGCTAGGGCTGCTAAAGGTACCACAGACAAGATGGCTTAACCAACATAAATTTATTTTCTCACAGCTCTAAAGGCTAGAAGTTCAAAATCAAGGTGTCAGCAGGTTTAGCTTCCTCTGAGGCTTCTCTCTCTGGCTTCTGTTGTGTCCTCAGATGGCGTTTCTTCTGTGCATATAGATTTCAGGTGCCTTTTTGTATATCCTAATATCCACTTCTCATGAGGGCATCAGTCAGGTTGCATTAGTGCAAACCCTGAGGGCTTTGTTAACTACCTCTGTAAAGGCCCTTTATCCAACTAGAGTAACATTCTGAGGTAATAGGGTTTAGGACTTCAACATCAAAATTTGGGGGAGACAAAAATTTATCCCGTAACAACCACTTTGGCTCTAGAAAACAGAATAGTAGAGTCTACTGACAAGAAACGAGGAGGAAAGCTGGCCATTGCTGTGACCCAGCAGACAGAAACGAGATAGTAGGATCTGCCCAGGCTAAATATAAGCAAAGGTGTGGTGACGTATGCGGAGCAGAAATTCTCATCAGCAATAAGTGGTGAGATTTTTCTGGAGTTAGATGCCACTGATGCTGCTTTGGTTTGGCTGCCAGAAAATGCATCAATCTAGTCGAAGAAGGGCACATTACATTACAAAGTTTTTTAGTTTGTTATTGCAGAGTCTTTAGAAGTCTCCTGGGACTTTTTTAGTTTGTTATTGCAGAGTCTTTAGAAGTCTCCTGGGACTTTGAGTTCTGCATCTATCCCTAACTTGCTTCAGTGTTGTACCTGTTACTTAACCTCTTAATTCTTTATCTGTGAACCGAGGATAGTATTTATCTTAAGGGATTCATGTGTGGTATAAATGAGATGATGCATATAAATTGCCAAACAAATAGTAGGCCTTAATATATGTTCAATCAACCTTTGTGTCCTCTGCTTACCATATGTTTACATGTCCTGAGAAAATACTTCCTATGCCATGTAAGTTTTGAAATGGTGGAGAAGGCTGAAGCAGTAGAAAATTTGGGTGACCAGGAACATGAGAATACTTAGGAGGCTGGCAAAAGAAAGTATTCAGAACCTAAGGATAGATAAGCAGAGAATAAATCGAAATTAAAAATTTTTAAATCCTATTCTTGGTTAATGTGTTGTATATGTGAAGGGCATAAGCAGAAATGACATTGTTTACAGAACCTAGTAGTAGTAACTAATCGGGCTTCAAAAGATTAATTAAAGGAATATTTGTTCGTCTTCAGAGAACACTGGTTTATTCATTGCTCTATATGCCACCTCAATATTGTATAGTAAACTGGAAGGTCAAAATGAGCATCTTTTTATGGAGTTCTGCACTTGTTTGTTGATGCTTCTAGTTGCTTACTTTCTGTACTTTTCTAGGCATTTGCCTAATGGATTTGGGATATTGACAATTGTAGAGCCATGGATTTGAGCTATGCAGTGTAAACACCTAAATGTTTGTTTGTTCTGTGCACACACTAAGAAAGTAAACGTGGCTGTCTTTTAAAATCATGAACAACTACAATAGAGAAACTCAGGTTAAAGCAGAGTCTAAATCATTCTCTAAAATAGCAGAACAAACAGGCACAAAGCTTACTGGTGCTTGGCCATTTTCTCATTGACTAAAGTCATGTAATTCCCAAGATATTGCTCCTTCAGTATTGCATGCACTCTAACGCATCACCCTTTCCTATCCTAGCAATACTTTAAACAATGTAACAAACTCAATGGTTAAACCTCTGAAAATTTGTTTTTAAACAAGTTTTATTGTTAATTGCCTAAGACCTGCTGATTTAGAGTATGCTAAGTAATGTTCAAAAGCTGAATGATTTATTTTCTATTTCTTGTTACTTGTGGCTCATTAAATTAGAATGTAGGAGAAACTGTGACATAACAAAGGCACACAAAAATGGATTGGAAAATCATAAGGAAGAAAGACGTGATGACAACTATAAAAGGCTGGGAAGGATGATAACAAGAACAATGTAGATGGGGAAACAAGTGAAACGAGTGATTATCACACTCTCAGGGCTGCTTTGTCATCATCCCCAGATTCTCTCAAAGTAAATGGCTCCCGAATAGTATATGTACATTTGAGGATGTATTCATGCACAACTACCTTCATTTCTGCTGGTTCATTTAACCAGCCATATTTGTGTGTAGATGATGTTCAAGCTTTGCTCACTTAAAAAAAAAGAAACCTTTACATGTATCCAGAAACTCACGCCATATAACACTAATGACTTTTAAAATAACCTCTATCCACCTCACTAGAATAATCACTATTCTAGTTATATACAGCAGAAATTAAAAAAACCCTTCAAATTAATAATGAAAATTCCCATTTAGAAAAGTCTCTTTGACTTTTATTTTACATTAGTCGTTTTGGCCAGAGGAGTTAATTATGTAACAAACCTACAGAATACTTATTAATATAGCTAACAGCAACAGCACACCCTTCTACACAAAAACACAAATACCTTCTTGAATTTTAAATTTTTATGTTTTCAAAGTGCATAAATTTGGCCTTAAGTCCAAAAATATCCTTCTGATCCACCCCTTGAGGATGAATAAATAAGTTAATAATGTAGTTTACTTGTTTGAAAGTGTACCTTACTTCCACAAAATAATTTTAAAGACAGTTTTTATTACTTACCTACTGTCTATCTATCATCTATCTAATCAATCTCTTCTGTCTTTTATATATTCATAAAATGCATATTCTTGCTTTCATCAAAATCTGAATATTCAGATTTTGATGAAAGTAGGAATATGCATTTTATGAATATATAAAATATTGAATATTGGCATACCTGTCAGATTTTTGTTTTGTTTTGTTTTTAGCTAACATTCAAAAACATGATGAGGAGCCTGGGCGTGGTGGCTCACGCCTGTAATACAAGCACTTTGGAGGCCAAGGCGGGCAGATCACCTGAGGTCGAGAGTTCAAGACCAGCTCAACAATGGTGAAACCCCGTCTTTATAAAAAATAAAAATAAATAAAAAATTTAAAAAAACATGATGAAGAATGTTAATCTATATTGTTCAGTTTTGAAGTTTTTCTTTTCCATTAGTGGCAGTGCCTTTTTTTTATTTTTTTAACCTATACAGGGTACACATCCTGAAGGAATGGTGCAAAGGTTGGTGATGAAATGCTTGACGGCTGTTAGAGTTGAGAAGGCCATATCCTTCTGTTAAAAAAGAAACCAGAACACCAGGGATTCTTCCCTTACTGCTAAGTGTCTTTTCGTGATTTAAGTTACCTGCCATCACAAGAGAAAGCTGACATTGTTGAAGTAATGAATTTTTCATGCTCTTTCATTTTGTTTTGTTTTTATTTTTTTGACAAGTAATGTTCAGAGTCCCCTTTATTGTTGTTGTTGTTTAGGCGAGGCTCTATAAACAGCAGAAGAGAAACTGAGCTAAGAGTAAAACCTTGATTTATTCTATTTGTTTGCTTTCTCTCAATAAAGTATATTGAGTTGGGAAAGAGTAAAATTTAAAATGATAAAAAAGGCCTCTATGTTAAATTTTCTTTTAAATATTTCATTTACATAAATGAAATTATGTACAGTTCATTTGGATAATATTAGCTCACATAAGAACTTAGGCATGAATACATTCCATCAGTAGATTGATTAGTAAACCTATCTCATACATAAGATTGGCAAATTATCCTAGTCATAAGCAAATCAGGAGTAAGGATGAGGTATTTTACTTAATTACTATTGTTCTCTTTCCCCGGCATACATATGTAACTGAGAGATAATCACATAAAATATATAGTTGTATTTTTGTGTGTTTGCTTTTAAATGTATTATCGGCGTTGTCAACATAGAACATAGCTTCTTTAGAGTCAAACAATTTCGTTGTGAGTTGAAGGTTACCTTAAGCCATGAAATAGTATATTTGAATATACAATTCGTGAATGTAGTTTATCTTTTTATACCTCCCTAAATGTATGACTTGTTCAGGTATCTGCCCATAAACCCTTTACTCTGCTCTGTGTACTCTCTTTGCAATGAAATCTACTCCCAAATATTCATGATACTGTGAGCTCTCGTAATTCATGGGACCTTTTGATTCTGCCTACGAATTGCCTCTGAGGCAAGCAGGACTGACTGCTTCAGTGTCTCTGAAACAGTTGAGCAGAAGACTGATACATGTCAATGGACTTCTGGTTTCAAAGAGAGTTTGTCTATATAGAACACACCGCAGATTTGTCATTGTCCCTCCACAAAATATCCCATTATTTATCTTCCTACCACTGCTATGATACATGTATGTAAAAATTGCAAAACCTCTCAGTGATGATTATGCACCACAGAAGAAGGTGAGATCTTCTTTGAAGAGAAAGAGGAATAAGAATTTACAGATTATCTCTGGGTAGATTAGAAGAACATATCTTTATAATTTTACAAAAAATCGAAGCTGTCCTCAGTCCAAGGCAACATGCATTCTGCGTTCTCTCTCACAAATGGTGCTTATCCTGACACATTGTGAAAGACTCTAAAGTCTTTCACTCTAAATTAAATATCTAAAACTTCAAATATTGAATTCCTTTTGTAAGACGTGATTTGGCTATAGCCCCATCACTGTCTCACCAAACTTCTGACTCACTTATTCATAAATATTGCATGATGGAAAGTCTAAAACTAGAACTTAACCTTCTTCTAGTCGATTCAAAATACACTTCTTCAAATAGCAGGGAGTCAACCAAGTAAAGTAATTAAGATATGTAAATGAATCATTTTGCTGTTTGAACAAGTGTAGTGAACAGAAAGAAAAAGATAGAAGATTGAGTTTGAAGAGACTCACTAAAAGAAGGACCAGTTCTAATTTTAGTCTTAATGTTGTGCCTTTTTCCCGTCATGGCAGATTTTATTCATCTAAATAACTGCAACACCAACTCCCACCCCACATGTTCTTCTAACAGTGTGACTCCTCACTTGTGCCACTGAGAATCAATGTCTATATTTTCTTTCAATGCATCTGGATGGAGACTTATAATTGCTCTCATCAATAGAGTACAACAAGAGTGATGCTATGTGACTTATAAAACTAGGTAATAAAAAGAATAAAAGATTCACAGGATTGTTTCCTGTGACACTTGCACTGGGAACCAAACCACCATGCTCTCAGGTAGGCTAAGGTAGCCCAGGAGGATAGACCACAGAGAGAAACTGAGGCCCCAGCCAGCAGCCAACATCATCCACCAAACATATGAGTGAACAAACTGTGATTATTTCAGGCCTTAGTTTTTGTGTATACCAGCTGAGACCCCAGGCAATGTGGAATAAAGACAAAGCATCCCTGTTGTGTCCTGTCCAAATTCCTGGCCCCAAGACTCCCTGAGTACCATAATTTGTTATTCTATGCCATTAATTTTGGGAGTAATTTGTTATATAGCCACAGTAACTGTAATGTCTACTTTCTTTTAAGTAAGGCATGAGAAAAAATGGAGACAGCCAAGTCACTGGCTGACCTTACATTTAGTTTGACTAAATATATATTTAGAACTAGGTGTCAGATATTTTTATTTGATATATACATTTATTTCTAATTCTATTTTAAACAAAATAAAACAAAACTAAAATTAATGAAAATCGTACTATTTGCATTTACATTTCTGTGTGTGTGTGTGTGTGTGTGTGTGTGTGCATGTGTGGTTGTTTCCATCTATTCCCTTGTTCGTTGGCCCACATTGTATCAAATCTTGGGTTTTTTGGTCCAGACCACAGGATTCCATATATTCTGGCTGTCATTATCATAATAAGCCAATCTTGGTCATATGGAAAAGCATTCAGCTGCTTCCTGCATTTGCTCACAACATGTGGTACTCTCTGAGAAGCTATTCCTAGTGAGTATCTGGCTTGAGACTCCCCGAAGGTCTCTCAATGTAATTTTGTACTAATCTCCTCTGTGTTAGTGAGAAAAAAAATTATATAGGGATGGCCACACTTTTAATCCTAAATAGGACATCTGATACGTCTATATGGGTTAGGAAAAAAAGTATTTGAAATATTTGATTTACTCACATAGAGAAAGGATAGAATAATGACTCAGGATATATACAGAAGAAATGTAGAGAAATCACACATTTAGTGAGATGTAGTTTTTAGAATAGAGTTGTAGAGAGAAATACTGCAATTGTCGACATGTATTTGGAGCAAATTTTAGATAATTTAAAATGTGACTTAATTTCTTATAATAAATCCCAAATGGGTTTTCTAAAGTTTTTTTTTTCTTTTGCCAAAAATGGATTTCTCTTTAGAGTTATGTCAATAGGAGATTTTTATTTTAATGATGAATCAAGTAGCAACAATAACAAATGTTCTTTTTAAAAAATATTAACAGCCTGTATGCTAACATTTTCCCCTAAATGTCTTAATATTTTTATATCATAGATGCTGAAATATCTATCATCAAAAGGACAATAATTCAAATAAGCACAAAGCTTAAACACACATTTTACATATTATTAGAATCTGGATCTGCTTGTAAATGTTCTAAATATAACTTATTGACAGAGTGATGCCATAATTAAAAACAGGCAGACACTATTTATAATGGCCAATTTTCTAAAAGCATAATTCTTTTGAAATAATATGTTTTAAGTTTTTTATTCAGAGAAACAGTAGAAGATTTTAGTTGATATTCAAAACTTTGACCTAAGATAAAAATTAAACATATTAAAATTTTTAAGAATATCTATTACACACACACACACACACACACACAATATTTTGAAGGATGTTTTCAGTGTTTTTTGCAAATTTTAGACAACGTTCCAAATGATAGAATTCATAGTAGTTTCATAGGCGCTTGACTATTTCTGTGGTTTCCAGTAAACACAGATGCATTTATTTTGATATTAGATATTTAAATAAATGTATGAAGTTAATATATTTAAATTTATGATTACACATTCAAACTGTATGAAAGCACAAACTATGTGAAAAGCTTATCTTATAGTGGTTTTAATTCAGCAAACGCAGTGTCTGAACAGAGATTCTCATCCTGAGATGGAGTTATTTTTGGACAGATCCTTATTGTTTTCTCCATGTAAGACTGATATTTTCATAGAAATATGAAAGTACTTTCTATTTTGCCCAACTATTTTAATTTTGTGCCTTTCTTTTAAAAAAGCTTCCTAAGAAATACCTAGTCTTTTTACATTTTTTAATTATTATTATTTTTGTTCTTAATTTTTACATTTATTATTGTTGTTTTGTTGTAAAAATTGAGCCATCTTGAAGATTATGAATGATTTAAGAGAACAGTTAAATATTAGAATAAATGAATGTATCATCCAACTGTTGTGTCCCAAGAGTCTAAGAAAGAAAAACAAATGAGAAAATAAGTTACATTACTATTCAATGAGAAGTAATACAAATTTAGATCCATTTAATTTAAAATACTTTTATGTAAATGATAAAGTGAGAGATGAAAGAGTAATTTTATAAGCACTGATGACAAATTGTGCTGTAATTAGAAAGAATATGTGTATCAAAGAATGTTCCTTCTCTAGATCATTTCGAATGTGTAAATGACATTGAAGCCATGCATTAAATATTGAAAGAAATAGGATATAATAGCATGAAGGAAAAAGTGAGGCTATGTGTATACAATAATTTTCTTTTCTTTCTTTGTTTTTTTTTTAACTATTTATTTATTTGTTTGATGATTTCATTTAAAAGAGAGGACAAGAGATTACAAAAAGAAGAACTGAGAATATATATTTACATTTATGTCAACATATTTAAGTTGATAAATTTGAAAAACTATACAATAATTACTATGTATTTATCAAGTAGCATTCTATCAGAGAGAAAAAAAACAAACTGAGTAAAATGCGGTAAGAAATATTTGGTGGTAATTGACCTTATCCAATTGTGAAAACTGGTTATGCAGTCCAATTTAGGCTGTTATTCCTGCTTCTTGTGCTGGACTTGAAGTAATGGGGCCAGCAATAGGGAAGCAAAGATGGTGTGAAGTGAAGGAGAGCGATTGAAATGGGAGAGTTCTCTGATGCCTTTGTGGAACTTGCTTGGGCTGCCATGCACTCAAACTCTTTAGGGGAGGGGAGCATGCAGACAGACAGGAGCCAGGGTGAGCGCTTTTGGGCTCCAGTTTCATGGTAGTGTCTAGGGGTGTGTTACAATTAATACTGTTTTAGCAGTTGCCATCCATGGACAGTTAAGTGTTAAACCCTTTCAGTGGAGAGTCAGGATGACAGCCTTCTACACCCTTCCCTCTTGGTACCAAGGTCCTTGTCCAACATCCAGAAAGCATCAGGTCACACAGACTTGAGGGATAGTGAATGTGGGGATTTTACTGAGCATTGGAGGTAGTTATCAGTGGGATGGATGAGAAGCTGGAAAGGAGTTGGAGTGGGAAGATGATCTTTCTCCGGAGTTGGGCTGTCCCATGGCTAATTTCCTCTCCAAATGTCCCTAACCAAACTCCTCTGGACGTTCAAATGCTTCTTCTTCTCTGCTGTGCTGCTCTGTAACTCTGCTGCTCTGCCTCGCTGCTCTTCTGTTCTTGGAACCTAGGATTTGGGGTTTTTATGGCTACAAGTTTGGGGAATGATGGAGCAGAGTGGGGTTGGAAAAGACAAAATTTGGGAGTGAAAACAGGAATGCCTGTTTCCATTTAGGGCTGAGGGTTTCTAGGTTTGAGGGTGGGGCCTTTGCAGGGAACCTCTTCTACTCAGTATTTCCTTGCCTCCTGTCTGTATCACAATGACAAGCTGGAATTTGGGAGAATGGACAGAAATTCAAAAGATTGAACTGGAACCTGTGTACCTCTGTCTCCCCTCCTGCAACTTTGATGATATGGGTAATAGGCAGATCATGCCAGTGCCTTCATCAGTGGAGCTGTATACATACCTGGTCAGAGAATCGTAGAAGGTGATGGAGGAAATGTTGCAGAAGCTCGAATTGCAGGCACAACTGCTCCTGGGGCAACAGGTTGAACCAGTATCAGTGGCAGTGCTAATTTGACCCTATATCAATGGTAGTATCAGTTAACATATCAGTGGGGGTGACGTCACTTCCAAGGGGAGAAAAATTGGTTTTATGGTGAGTGGGCAAAAACAATTCTTCTTAACATTATTCTTGGCCTTCCCAGGCTTCACTCTACTTGACAAAATCTTGTTACTTAGCATCGAATTTCAAAAGGAGGGAGAGGAAATTCAGGGGAAAAAATTTAAAAGACTTCTGTAAAAGGCAATGATTAAAAAAAGAAGTTGAGAAACAGTTCTTACACTAACTCTTAAATGTAAACATGGAGATTGCTTTTACTTTAGCTTCCAAATCTCATTTAAATTTGTACAAGAGCCAATTCTAAAGTGACACAGCACAAGGTCGTCATACTTATGCATTATAAAGTTCAATATTTCTAATGTGTCTATACTATACTGAAAACATCTTATCTTTTAGGACATTAATGTTAAATTCATATCTATACTGTGAACTAGTTGTCTGACATTGGGCAGATTATGTAATGTTCCGAGTCACAAAATGAGTATTGTATTGTTTCCCCCATTGCTGCTGTGAAGTTTAAATGAGCTGCCTCAAGGGAAAGCAAGTGATCTACAGTGACAGCAAGGTGAGCAATGCTTACAGCTAATACATTACCATGTGCTATATAATACCAAACATAGACCTTCAGCATCACTTATGTATTGGTAAGAATGCTGGACATTTGGATATTCCTAAGTTTTTATCATTTAATATAATTTTTTACTTTACAGTTTTGAAAAGTTATCTGAACAGGTGATTCACACTAGCAGGTCAATAGTTAAATTCTAGCTATCTCTCAGACTTCTAAACTCTCAATCTAGTTGTTTTTTTTTAACTTCATAATCTGCCCCCTATAAGATTATAAATCACTAATTTTTTAAATTAATTTTTTTCTGATTTACTATATTGAGAAAATATTTTCATTAGATGTTGGACAAATGGCCAAAACATGAGGGGTGGCATGAGAGTACAAATGTGAAGTCAAAACTGGATTTCTCTGATCCAGGATCACAGCTTAGTAACCCATGACCTGTTCCAAAATTCCCCTCTTTGACTTCTGTTCACTTATGCAAAGTGTATTCAAAATAGTGAGATGAGGAAGGTCAATATTTAAGACAGTGCCTGACACAAAATGAGATGTAAATAAACATAGGTATTGCTCTTGTTTTTACTCTTGTGAAGTTTAAACATCAATGTGCTCATGGCAGCCAAACATACTTGCTTGATGAGAACCTCGGGAGCAGAGTTTTGTTTGAGTCAGTTTAAGGAAGAAATAATCTTATGCAAAAAGTCATGTCCTCTGTGAATTTCCTGAACTCTAGAGATACAACAGCTAAATTCAGAGAGCCAGTAGTGCAAGACACTTGAGAGCCAGTGGAGCGTGAGGCTAGACACAGATGCATTGTTATGGGAGAGGCTGGCTGTGGTGGATATCAGTTGAGAAATTATTATTCAAGCTGAATGATCCATATGATATTGCATTGCATTATCCTGAGAAAGTCTTGCCAAAATAGATTTTGTTACATTACTCGGAAAAATTAATACTACACACTAGAAGATGTGGAATATGTATAAGGATAGAATTTGGAATTCTTTCATAGTGGTCAGGTGTTCTAAAACTTTCACTGAAAATGGCTTACTGGATGCAAAACATTTGTCTGTGTATTAGCCCACTCTTGCATGGCTGTAAACAAATATCTGAGCCTGGGTAATTTATAAAGAAAAGGGGTTTAACTAGCTAATGATTCTACAGGCTATACATGAAGCATGATGCTGGGATCTGCTTGGCTTTTGAGGAAGCCTTAGGAAACCTACAATCATGGTGGAAGGTGAAGGGAGAGCCAGCATTTCATGTGGCTAGAACAGGAGGAAAATGGGGCAGGAGGTGCCACACATTTTTAAAGGACCTGGTCTCATGAGAACTCACTCATTATCAGGAGAACAGCACCAAGGGGGAAATCCCTCCCCATAAGCAGTCACCTCCCACCAGGCCCCATCTCCAACATTGGAGATTACAATCTACATGAAATTTGGGTTGGGGACACAGATCCAAACCATATAAGTTTGTTAGTTTTGCTTTGGATTTCTCATGGGCAATCATATTATATTTTGTTTCACTGTACTCCTTAATGATGCTAATAACTTCTTTTGCTTGCATTAGTTACTTTTACTGGAGAAAGAGAAATAAGAGATTCTGTGCTTCAGCAGTATCTAAATCTAAACTTGTCTTACATTTTTAAAATACCAACCTTTCCAATTACATTCAACAACTTCTGGCACTCCAGACATATAAGACTGCATTTAGGAGTCTTAATATTTTCTAGAGCAACAAATTATTATAAGAAGAGTTATCTATTTATATTAGTATTTGTAACAGTTGTGTATTAGTCTGTTCTCATGCTGCTAATAAAGATATAACAGGGACTGGGTAATTTAAAAGGGAATGGGGTTTAATCGACTTACACTTCCACATGGATAGGGAGGTCTCACAATCATGGCAGAAGGTGAATGAGGAGCAAAATCACATCTTACATGGCTACAGGCAAGAGAGATTGTGCAAAGGAAGTCCCACTTATAAAACCATCAGATTTTGTGAGACTTAATCACTACCATGAGAATGGTGTGTGTTGTGGGAATCAAGAGACTGGAGAGACTCATGGGTGGAACAGGAGGATTTTATTTGGGTACACTGGCTCAGCAGATTAGCATCTAAAAAACCAAGGCTTGAACAAAGACAGGGCTTGACTTTTATATATAAAGCACAGTGGTGCGAAAACAGACTCGCAAGTGCAGAACAGAGGCAGTTTATCAAGCAACGACAGGCACATAACCTAGGCTTACATATGCCTTTTGCTATGTGGCCTAGATGGCGATTATCTTAAGGAGCCTTGCACAAGCTTATCTCATGCTTTCCCTTAGGCAGCCTCGATGGCTGGAGTCTAGGCCTGTTTAGGCATTTCTCATGACTTTTGCTGTGTTGCTTAGATGAGCAACAGAAACTCATAGCTATCCATTACAGAGAACAAGAATCTATAAGCTTATAAAACTTGCAGAACAGAGTAAGGGGTAAGGGCTCAGGGAAGTTTTCTTATACTAAAGGAAAGAAGGAAAATTTGTTTTTCCGCTCATATCTTCTGCTTCATATGGGGGAAACCATCCCTATGATTCAATTATCTCAAACTGGCTTCCCCCCTTGACACATGGGGATTGTTACAATTCAAGGTGATATTTGGGTGGAGACACAGCCAAATAATATCAAGTTGAATATAAAAACATGAAGTGTGGAGATGTAAATTCAACTTCTCCATGGAAAGGGGGCAGAGTTCAAACCTAGGAATATTTGGCTCCAAACCCTACATATCTGCCACCTTAACACACTAATCATTCTTAAAATTCTTTCAAACTTACATAGACTATTCTGATTGACTTCCCCTTTTTTTCTGAACAAGTCTTAGTTCAAAGCTTTCCAGCATTGTTTTTCCTGATTAACTCCTCCTTTCCTATGGGCAGTGTTCAAACTTATCCTTAATTACCATTGAGTATATGAATATCATGTGTAGAAAATATCAGTGGCTCCTAGAGCATCAGTTCACCACGGATGGTCCTGGTTTATGCCTGTTGTCAAAGTGTACTGTCTTTTAGGATTTTTCCTGAATTGTTTCCTGAATTAAGACTTTCCCCAAATTGTTCATTTTTTAAACAATAAATTACTATTATTATTAAATTGTTGCATTAAATTAAGCTAAGGTGGGCTTGTGAGACATTCACCATATAGTTCCAGCCTTTGCTATATTTTTATTTAGAAAGACTAAATGGTCATGTTATAGTTACATGGACAATAATTTGATTGCTGTCACTAAAATCTATGAAGGTATGAATCTATACCGATTAATATTAATTTTAGTTACACTTTTCATTTTTTAATAAGCTCATTTGCCATAAGGAAGTGATAGGAAAAATAAAAGTGAATTTTTACAATGCAAGAAAAGTAAGAAAACTTTGATGGTGAAAAATTAACTTGCACAAAACGCATCTCAACACTTGCAATCCAACATGAGGAGCATAGTGTCCACACGACAAAGAGAAGATGAATCTGTTAAAGGATAAGATTCTCCTTCAAAAAATAGTTATTTCAGAAGAATGCACCTGGAGATGACGATTTAAAACATGCAGCTGTGTAAGCTGTGTTTACTCATCATTTCTGAAGCATGGTATTTCATTTAGCTGAAAGACTGTTCTCCTAAATTAATTTTGTTACTTGTTGATGCTAAATTTTCTTGATTCAGATAAAAAGTGAAGATTTAACTGTTACTGGGTTGACTTCATTAGCAGAGAAAAAAATCTTTGAACAGAGTTAAATAATGGAGGTTTTATGTTGCCTGATGTTTCAAAAATATTATCAGTTAATTCGGTAACATTGCTCTTTCCCTTCAGGAGAACCTGCTACAGGGGACAGAGTTGGACCTATACTTCCTCAGATCCACTGTGACATGCGTGCTGAAGCCATGCTTCCCGTCAGTCTCTTCCAGCCAATGTCTTAGCATGGCAGTGGTATGAGAGCCAGACAATTTCTACCCAGTGCTGGACAACTCCATTGGGCAATTTTTGGTGGGGGAATTCCCCAGTGGCCTGGATGAAAGTATCTCAGAACTGCATTATACACTTCAGCTCTTTCTTCCCAATCCTTCTTCTTTAACACTTGACTTTCACAGGTGTAGTCTGAAGGCTTTCCCTGCCTTCCCTTAATATTTGCCTTTTGTCCTTCACTGGTATTTCCCAATAATTCTCTTGCACAACCATATTATTTTGGCTTCTGCTTCTCAGAGGACGTGAACTGACACAGACAAGATATGTACCAATCAAATTAGAAACTGTAGCTGTCAAATAAATATTTTTATTCATTCACAGAATAAATGAGTTACAACATGTTTGTGGAAAGCTGATTTTTCTTTTTTACAAAAAACCTTTTCTAATGTAGCAATCTGTACTTTCTCCGGTAGCTATTCATTATAATTTTAGAATTATTTGAGACCTTGAAATTCTATGATTTTGCTTTAAAATATCTCAGCTTGTTGGAAAAATATTTTGATAGAGTTTCTCTTTTATTAGGATAAACCTATATCCAGTACAAAAATAGGATTCAGAAGGCCTATAATTTTTCAGCTTCTGAATTCAGTAAAATAGCCAAATAATTATAAATAATGGTAACATATTTGACAAATTTTGCCTTGCAAAAGTATTTGTCAAAGAATATTACTTTTAATGAAACAACAAAGACAATTTATATGAGAATACTTGGGCTGAAATATTTATAAATTCCACTTAAAATTAGAATCAAGAACATCCTACATTTAATAAATTTGCCCTAAGCTTTCTAAATACTTTGGTGATCATAACCAATTTAATGAAAAATAGTGAACATCATGGATAATACGCTAAAATATATATTTTATAACTATATAGTAGCAGAGTATAAGAATATGATGAATGTAGGTGATTTTGTAGTATCTTCCTGACTGGTTGTTCTTGCTTATAATGGATTAAACTGGAAATCATGGAATCAAGCTGATCCTTCTGTATTTTCTCCCATCTGGGAAATCATGCCAGGTCAATTGTCAATATGTATTTTAAATCTGTATACACTACAAACACCCTAGTCTAAATTACCGTCAAATTTCTCATGGATTCTTGCAGTCAGCTCCTAACTCGTTTTCTAGTTTCCAGCACATTCACCATTTAACTTAGTGTCAACCCAATCCTTCAAAAATTAAACATTGATGGCAAATTGTTTTTATATTTTTATTTATTTACTTTTTTGAGACCGTCACCCAGGCTGGAGTGCAATGGTGTGATCTCAGCTCACAACAACATCTATTTCCCAGGTTCAAGTGATTCTCCTGCCTCAGCCTCTAGAGTAGCTGGGATTACAGGCACCCACCACCACACCTGCTAATTTTCGTATTTTTTAGAAGAGACGGGTTTTGCTATGTTGACCAGGCCAGTCTTGAACTCTTGGTCTCAAGTGATCTGCCTGCCAAGGCCTCCCAAAGTGCTGGGATTAACGGTGTTAGCCATTGCACCTAGCCTGTTTTTAGTCTTCTGCTCCAAATATTCCAATGGCTTCCCATGTCAGTATAAATTCCATAATGCTTACAGTGGCCTATAAGACCTTACATTTGAAACTGACCCAATATAGTCCCATAGACAGTTTTTTGGACAGAGAAATTGGCCTTTATATTCAATTTCTTAAAACTTGAAGCTTACATTTGTTTTATCTGACTTCCTTCCTCAGCACCCTCAGGCCTCTCAACTGGGCCTCTCAAAGAACGTATCAAAGAACTAAAACCCACCAGATCATACATTTAGACAATGAGATGTCAGACCCCTCATTCATCATGATTGCTTCCTTACCTCTCCCTAGTTCCTGTTTTCCTATACATTATTTCATTTCTTTCCTCCTATATAAACCCCTAAGTTGGTCAGCGAGGTGGATTTGACACTGATCTCCCAACTTCTCAGCTGCAGCACCCCATTAAAGCCTTCTTCTTTGATGATAATAGTTATCTCAGTGATTGGCTTTCTGTGCAGTGAGCAGCAGGTCCTAGACCAAACCCCTGGTGTTTTGGTAACACGTTATCTCTCCACTCCAAATCCCTGACATCGCCTTTTACTACTCCCTGGCCTCCATGCTCAATGTGCTACAGCTGCATGGCCTTCTTAATATTCCTCAAATTACTCAAGCAAACTCTTCTTCTAGGCTTCAAAACTGAGTCCTTCCGTTTGAAGTGCTTTTCTCACATGTGGTTGCATAGCTTCATATTTACTATATTAGGGCTTTTAATCAGAGTTCACCACTAGCCACCCAACCTAAAAATCTACCTTTTACTTTGTGTCCCTTTACCCTGATTTTTTTTGATAAATTTTATCATTGCCTAATGTATGTGTATACATTTTACGTGTTCATTTTCTAGGCGCCTGTTTGTAAAATGTAAGTTTCGAGAAGGCAGAAATATGTTTTGTTCGCTACCATGTCACCGGAATTTTGATCAGTGTCTGGTCCAGAGTAGCAATTTTGAACAATATTAATTGAACTTGGTGACTGAATAATAGTTATAATCTTGTACTCCAAGGACTTCCTTCAGTTTCCCTCTATATAATTGTCCTTTATGCCTGTATCAGAATCTCATGAGTTCAAAAATGTATTGAGAGAAAATTTTCATATGTTTCTTGCTTTCCTGCACATCTTCTGAGCAGAGTCACTGATTACCTTTGTTTTGGATTAGGTTTTCAAGCATATTTATAAATCGCCTTCCGAGATAGAAGTCACGTCTCTGTCTGACACAGAGAAGATTTGCTTCTTTACAGATAATGAAGATATATTATCTTTGGGGAAAAATACAGGCATGCCCTCTGTCTATTATAAACAATTGGGGTTCCTTAAACTCAGAGTTTCTCACCTTTAACACAAACCAGTGAAGGTGCAACATCACCTGGTCTTCTTTGTGTTGCTTTGTGGATATTGTGGTTTGGAGAACTGGTGCAAATATTTGTGCTCTGATTATAGTTATTGATGTGAGTAATAAAGCCCTTTGTCTATGAAAGAGTCTTCTTCTGGCTTACATGAAACATTGGCATGCTAACTTGTTAGCTTGCAAATACAGTTGTGTACCGTATAACGTTTCAGCCAACAACAGACCACATATATGAAGACTGTCCATAATATTGTAATGGAGCTGAAAAATTCTTGTAACCTAGTGACTCTGTAGCACAATGCATTACTCATAAATTTGCGGTGATATTGGTGTAAACAAACCTACTGCACTGCTAGTCATATTAATGTATGGCACATACAATTATGCACACTATTATCAATATAATACTTAATAATGATAATAAACAACTATGTTACTGGTTTATGTATTAACAATATTAATACTTTTTATCATTATTTTAGAATGCATTCTACTTATAAAAAATAACTGTAAAACAGTCTCCTTCATCAGGAGGTTCCAGAAGAGCCATTGTTATCATAGGAGATGACCATTCCATGCATGTTATTACCCCTAAAGACCTTTCAATGGGACAAGAGGTGGAGGTAAAAGACAGTGGTATTGGTGATCCTGACTTTGTGTAGGCCTAGGCTAATGTGTGTGATTTTGTCTTTGTGTTTAATAAAATTTTTAATTAAAAGTAGAAAAAAGATTACAGGTTAAAGATATAAATAAATACAATATATTTGTACATCTGAACAATTTTTTAAATCTAAGTATTATTATAAGAATCAAAAAGTTAAAAAAGAAAGTCTATAAAATAAGGATGTTACCATATGCTAAGGTTAATGTTATTATTGAAGAAAGAATTTTTTACAATAAATGTAGTATAGCCTAAGTGTACAGTGTTTATAAAGTCTATAGTATTGTATGGTAACTTCCTAAGCCTTCATGTCCACTTACCACTCACTCACTGACTCACCCAAAGCAGCTTCCTGCCCTGAAATCTTCATTCATGGTAAGTGCCCTACATGGAAATATCATTTTTCATCTTTTATATTATATATATTTTAACTCTATCTTTTTCTGTTTAGATACAGAAATACTTTTCATTGTATTACAATTGCCAACATCATCTAGTACTGTAAAATGCTGTACTGGTTTGTAGCCTAGGAAGAATTAGCTATCCCAATATCCTAGGTGTGTAGTAGGCTATACCATCTAGATTGTATAAGCACACTCTATGATATTTACACAAGACAAAATCACTTAATGAAACATTTCTCAGAAGGTATCCCCCTCATTGAACTACAAATTAATTCTGATTAAAATCTCAGACCCTTCACACTTCATGAAAATATGCTAGGGTCATTATCAGCTGCATTGTTCTTTTTTACATTTTAGAACTAATAAGATTATATCCTTAATTATTTGCATCTATCTGGAAGAAACACATTCTGAGTACTTTTCATTGTGATCCAAGCACTTGGGCTAAGACCGTTCATGAAATACAAAATTGAACAATACACAATCTATTTCTCATAAACACATATAAACAGATATATGTACACAAATAAATGATACAATATGGTTATAAACAATAGGAAGATTAGGGCTGATGAAGAGACAAGAGAAATTCTTCAAGACAAAAATCTGAGGTGGGCCTGGAAGAATGAATTCAATGTTATCAGAACAAGTTAAAAAAAGGGAGAGGTCATCTGGTATACTGACAATGGAATTAGAGAAGAGTCAGTACTCTTGTATTACTATAGTCTGGTGTGCATGCCAATGATCCCTGAGAATCTATAAATGGGTAGGATCAAAGAATAATACACTTCAAAATAAAAGTCAGAGTTACATTGTGAATGATTCTACAAGATATTTATAGAGTTAGGAATGAATATCAGAAATTCATGAAATAGTGTGTATGTGTGCACGTGTGTGTGTGTGTGTATGTATATGTATGGCTTTTCCCAAAAAATGTTGTTTTTTTCTCTTCAGTTTTTAAATGGAGATGAAAAAATCATCTCTGTTTGAGGTCTTTTGGGAGAAGAGAGAAAAACTAAAAGCAGATGTGTTTTGCAATAATTTACATAAAAAGTGGTAACTCAGATTCAAGAGGTATCTTATTTGTAGAGTAGGGCATCTGTGGTTAATAATCTGGTCTCCAGACATGAAGAAAAAGAAATTCTTATTTGCAGAAAATTTGGGGGCTTCCAACTTGAGGACATGAAGGATTTCTCAGGACATCAACATGGCAGTTTATAATAAGAGCAGCATGTTTTTAAAGAGAAGGTAATGAACGTAGTGTTGGACCTACAGAATTACAGATGTTGTCAAGGATCAAGGGAACAGTACTGAGTAGACCTTTAGGAATTGGATTCTGGAGCTCAGATCAAAGTAGGGAGTTATAAATATAAACTATGAAATTGAATTATTGTTGACATTAATTTCACTTTTATTTCTTAATAATAATTATTTTTATGTTTTGATTTTGGATTTTTTAAAATATAATTTAGGGGGTACAAGTGCAGATTTCTCACATATACTGCATAGTGTAAAGTCTGAGCTTTTAGTCTACCCAATAGGTAGTTTTTCAACTCTTACTCTCCTTCCACCTTCTTACCTTTGATAATCTTCAATGTCTATTTTTCCATTCTGTAAGGCCGTGAGTACTTATTATTTAGTTCCCACTTATAAGTGAGAACTGGAGAAATTTTCCTTTCTGTTTCCAAATTACTCGACTTAGGGTAATAGCCTCGTTTCATCTATGTTGCTGCAAAATACATTATTTTATTCTTTTTTATGGTGGAGTAGCATTTTATGTATATACATGTACATATATAGATGCAGGGTATGTGTGTGTATATATATGTATTTATAAATGTATACACAAATAAAATATTACTCTCATGTGTATATATAGGTATACACATATATACATGCAATGTGTATGTGTGTGTATATATATATATATATACACACTATACACACACACACAAACACACATTTTCTTTATTCAATCAGCCATTCATTGATGGTTAATTTTGTATCTTCGCTGATGTGAATAGAGCTGTGATAAACATACAAGTGCAGGTTTCTTTTTGACACAACGATTTCTTTCTCTTTGTGTATGTACTCAATAGTAGGACTGCTGGATTGAATGGTAGTTCTATTTTTGGTTCTTTAAGAAATCTTCATACTGTTTTCCATAAAGGTTGTACTAGAATTTACATCCCCACTAACGGTGTGTAAGAATTCTCTTTTCTCCACATCCTTGCCAACATCAGTTGTTTTTCAACTTTTGAGTAATAGCCATTCTAACTGGTGTGAGATGGTATCTCATTGTGGTTTTAATTTTCATATATCTGATTATTAGTGATATTAGTGTTAGTGATATTAGTATTAGATTTTATATGTTTGTTGGCCACATGTATGTTTTCTTTTAAAAAATGTCTGTTCATGTCCTTTGCCCACTTTTTAATGGATTTATTTTGTTTTTCTTGTTCAGTTATTTGAGTTCCTTGTAAATTCTGGATATGGGCCATTTGTTGGATGCATCATTTGCAAATATTTGTTTCTAATTTCATAGGTTGTTTTCTCTGTTGGTTGTTTCTTTTGCTACACAGAAACTTCTTAGTTTGTTTCATTTGTCTGTTTTGATTTTTATTGCGTTTGCTTTTGATTACTTAGTGATAAATTCTTTACCAAGGCTAGTGTCCAGAAGAGTTTTTCCTAGGTTTCCTTCTAGGGTTTTCAAAGTTTCAGGTCTTATGTTTACATCTTTAATCCATCTTGTATTAATTTTTGTACATGGTGAGAGCTATAGGTCAGTGCTTTTAAGTGTATGAGGTTAAATGTTTCTAACTGTCATTTAAAAATCTTTGTGCTTTCATATTATAGTCAAACATTGTAGCCTCTGTGTGTGTTCGCCATTTGTAAATTTCCAGTATGATAAAATACCAACAATTTGTTTTCCTGCAAACTAATATATTTGGATAATTTTTCAAAGTTTTCTTTGCAAGTGTACATAATCAGTCGAGTATTTGTTCTATGGTATTTGCAAACAATGTTTATGTCTCTTCATTGTATTATTTATATACTTATATTATTTATTCAAATATGTCTATAGATTCAAATCTACTGTGTAAGACTTCTGTGTTAACATCATAGATTAAACACAAACATTTAATTTACTCTATTCTAACTCACCAACAAAGAGGTTTATTTTACATTATTGATCCAGAAGCAAGGATATGCAGACTACCAGAAAAAGTAGTAGTTAATGATAAATTTCAACCGGACAGCAGTAAATAGGAGTGAAAGATTGAAAAAGCCAAGACACAAAACCATTTGTGTTGCAGAGTTGAGGAAAGGCTCTAAAATCAAAAGCATGAGATTCCTCTTGTGGCTAGTGGATGATTGGAGTGAGGAAAGAGAAGCTCTGCTGGAACTGAAGAACTGCTTAAAGCAATGTATAAGAAATTGATTGGGCTTTGGATGCCCATCAGCACACAACATAGCAAGGAAATTATTCTCTCCTCAATCTAAGAGGTTCCATGGGATTTACTCTCTGGAGAGACTGAATCAGAGGGCCTGGGGATTGACAGGAGGCTCAGTTTGTGGGGATGTCTTATGCCTTACTGAAACTGATGGAGTAAGTGGAAATCTGCTTAATGAAAGGTGAAATCACATATTTTCTCCTTTGGACTCTGAGATGACCAACAATTTTCAGGCAATCAGTTTTACTCATGCACATGAAAGAGCAATCATGTGTCTGGAGCCTCCTTTTCATATGGGAACGGCCATTCAGAGATCACCAGAAACTTTAAGAAAAATATCTAAAAATGAAACAATAAGACATAAACTTATTTTTATAGATTTATTTTTTTTTTCCTGCTTAATTTGTCAGGTTCTGGGAATGATGTCTCAAAATTCTAGGAGAAAATCGATGGGCTAAAATATTTTTGTATATGCTTGTTAATTCAATTAATTCTTAATTTTTTCTGGTTATCTGTTTTATACTATGTTTGATTACCTGATCAATATTGACAATATTACTAAAAAAATAGTGCTCTCCCTTAAAATAAATTAATTTAACTCATTTGGATAAAATACAGACATAACTGGCTGGGCCAGGTAGCACATGCCTGTAATTCCAGCACTTTGGGAGGCTGAGGCAGGCAAATCATGAGGTCAGGAGTTCAAGACCAGCCTAGCCAAATGGTGAAACCCATCTCTACTAAAAATACAAAAAATTAGCATACACCTGTAGTCCTAGCTACTAGGGAAGCTGAGGCAGGAGAACTGCTTGAATCCAGAAGGTGGAGGTTGCAGTGAGCAGAAATTGCACTACTGTACTCTAGCCTGAGCAACAGAGTGAGACTCCATCTCAAAAGAAACAAAAACAAAAACAAAAAACAAATACAGAGATGACCATACTTTGATCTTTTACTCTTTAATTACAGATATAATAAACAAAATTAAATGAATATAATATACAAAACAAACATGAAGCAAGAGGAGGTAGCTGCTGTTTATCTGCTGACGGACTTACTTGGTTTTCCAAGTAATGAAGGACTAATTTAGAATAAAATTACAGAGGTGAGAATAAAGCAGAATTTTATTAATAGTACAAGATAGTTATTTTAGATTTGTGCTAATTTTAGACACATTTATTTTACTACATTTATTTTACATTACAAAATTTTTTGCCCAAATTTGTTTTCAAAATTTGATCTCATTTTTGAAGATGAATATAGTCCTTTTAAGAAGAATATTAAAATATCCTCCTGTATAGCTTTGTAATAGGAAAATATATAATCTGTGTTTTACATCAAAACTTACTCTATTCTAAAATAAATCTGTTTTTGTAAAGGTGACATGATATGTATATATTTTTAAATTGATATACTTTATTTTTTGAAGTCATTTTATGTTACAGAAGAACTGAGTTGAAAGCACACAGAGCTCTTACATACCTCTGCGCTATCTTCTGTCCCTGCTTCCAGTTTCTCCTGTTATTAACATCTTGAATGAGAGTTGTACATTTGTATAATTGATGAAATAATATTGATATATTAGTATTAACTAACATCTATAGTTTAAACTAAGGTTCAGTCTTTGTGTTGTAATTTCTATAGATTTTGACAAACATATAATGAAATGTATACTCCATCATAGTATCATACACAATAGTTTCATTGCCCTAAAAATACCCTGTGTTCCACCTGTTTATTCCTTCTTCCCTTTCAAACCCTTGTTAACCATTGATCTTTTTCAAATCTTCCTAGTTTTGCCTTTTATGGAACGTCATTTACTTGGAATCAAACATTATGTAGTCTCTTCAGATTTGCCTATTTCACATAGTAATATGCATTTAAAGTTCCTGTACATTATTTAGTGGCTTCTTAGTTTCTTTCTTTTTCTTTTTTTTTTGGTAACTTTTATTTTATATACTGGAAGTACATATGCATGTTTGTTATATGGGTATATTGCACCTAGGTAGTGAGCATAGTACCCAATAGGTAGTTTTTCATTTCACATCCCTCTTCCTTCCTCCCCTTTCTAGCAGTCCTCAATGTCTATTGTTGCCATCATTATATCCACGTGTGCTCAATATTTAAGTCCCAATTATAAGTGAGAACATATGCTATTTGGTTTTCTTTTCCTGAATTAATTAACTTAGGTTTTGCCTCCATACTGATGCAAGGGACATGATTTTTATCTTTGTTTTTTTTTTTGTTTGTTTGTTTGTTTGTTTTTACAGTGGCACAGTATTCCATGGTATATTATATGTCTACTGTATTTTCTTTATCCAGTTTACCACTAGGTTGATTACATGTCTTTACTATTGTGACTATTGTGATGATAAACATATGAATACATCTGTCTTTTTGGTATACTGATCTGTTTTCCTCTGGGTATCATACTCGGTAATATGATTGCTGGGTCAAATGGTAGTGGTGTTTTAAGTTCTTTGTGAAATCTCCAAACTACTTTCCACAGCGGCTGAATAAATTTACATTCCCCCTCTGCATCATTGTCAGCATCTATTGTTTTTTAACTTTTTGGAACAGAACAGAGGCCTCAGAAGTAATGCTACACATCTATAACCATCTGATCTTTGACAAACCTGACAAAAATAAGCGATGGGGAAAGGATTCCCTATTTAATAAATGATGTTGGAAAAAATGGCTAGCCATATGCAGTAAAGCTGAAACTGGACCCTTTCCTTATACCTTATACAAAAATTAACTTCAGCTGGAATAAAGATTTAAGCATAAGACCTAAAACCATAAAAACCCTAAACGAAAACCTAGGCAATACCATTCAGGACATGGGCATAGGCAAGGACTTCATGACTAAAACACCAAAAGCAATGGCAACAAAAGTCAAAACAGAAAAATGGAATCTAATTATACTTAAGAGCTTCTGTACAGCAAAAGAAACTCTCATTAGAGTGAACCAGCAACCAACAAAATGGGAAAAAACTTTTGCAATCTACCCAACTGACAAAAGGCTAATATCCAGAATCTACAAAGACTTTAACAAATTTACAAGGAAAAACAAACAACCCCATCAAAAAATGGATGAAGCATATGAACAGACATTTTTCAAAAGAAGACATTTATGCAGCCAACAAACATGAAAAAAAGCTCATTATCACTGGTTATTAGAGAAATGCAAATTAAAACCACATTGAGATACTATCTCATGCCAGTTAGAATAGTGATCAGTAAAAAATCTAGGGACAACAGATGCTGGAGAGGATACGGAGAAATAGGAACAGGAACACTTTTACACTGTTGGTAGGAGTGTAAATTAGACAGTGTGGTGATTCCTCAATTATCTAGAAACAGAAATATCATTTGATCCAGCAATCCCATTACTGAATATATGTGAGGATTGTTTTGGCTTTTTGCATTACTTTTTGGTTCTATATGAATTTTAGAATAGTTTTTTCTAATTCTGTGAGGAACGACATTGGTAAATAGGGAGAAATAATATTGAATCTGTAAATTGCTTGTGGCATTATGGCCATTTGATTCCTCCAATCTATGATTATAGAATGTTTTTCAATTTATCTGTGTCATCTCTGATTTATTTAAGCAGTGTTTTGTAGTTTTCTTTGTAGATATCTTTCATTTCTTTGGTTAGCCGAATTGCTAGGTAGTTCATTTTCTTTGTGGCTGTTGTAAATGGGATTTTGTTCTTGATTTGACTCTCAGCCTGGACATTTTTGGTGTACAGAAATGCTACTAATGTTTGAACATTGATTTTGTATTCTGAAACTTTACTAAAGTTATTTATCAGTTGTAGTAGACTTTTAATGGAGTCCTTAGTGTTCTAAGTATAAAATTATAAGATTATCACAGAGGGATAGTCAGATTTCTTCTATTGGAATGTATTTTCTTTCTTTCTCTTGCCTGATTGCTTTGGCTGTGACTTCAAGTACCATATTGAACAGGAGTGGTGAGAGTGAGCATCCTTGTCTTATCCTAGTTTCTAAGATAAATGGCTCTACATTTTGCCTGTTCAGTATGTTGTTAGTTGTTTGTGTTTTATAGATGGCTTTTATTATTTTGATGTATGGTCCTTCATATGACTTGACCTTTCTCTGTAGCTGCCTTTAAGACTTATTCTTTTGCATTGATCTAGGTGAAGTTAATGACTATGTGTTTTGGGAATAGTCATCTTGGATAGTATCTACTCAGGTTCTCTGCATTTCTTGGATTTGTGCATCACTGCTCCTGTAAGATTAGGAAAATTATAGTAGACTATATTATCAAATATATTTCCCAAGTTGTTTATTCTCTCTCCTCTCTCAGGTGTGCTGATGAGTCATAGACTGTTTTTCTCTTTACACAATCTCACATTTCTCAGGGGCTTAATTTTTTTGAATTCTTTTTTTTTTTTTTTTTTTTGTCTGACTGAGTTGATTTGAAGAATTGATGTTTGAACTCAGAGATTCTTTTCTCAGTTTGGTCTATAATATACTTCTAATTATATTATTAAATTCTTGTAGTAAATTTTTTAACTCCAGAAGTTCAATTTGGTTCTTTTTTAAAATGGCAATTTTATCTTCCAGCTCTTGGACTGTTTTATTGGATTCTTTGGATCCCTTGAATTGAATTTCAACTTTCCTCTGAATCTCAATGAGTTTCCTTTCTATTGAAATTCTGTATTCTATGTCCGACAGTTTTGTCATTTCTAAGTGACTAAGAATCATTGCTGGGGAGCTAGTTGGCTTTTTTGGAGGTAAGGGGGCACTCTGGCCTTTTGAATTGTTAGTGAAAAAAATTATAAAAATTCCTTGCTAAAATAATTGACAGCTAATAGTACTTATGTTGATTGACGTTATTTTAAATATCAATCGTTAGTCTCTATACAGATCATCACTAATGTATAAAATAGTGATAGGTAAAAGAAAGGTCAATAGAGTTGCTACTGTGAAAAATATACAAATTTGCTTTCTGAATGTAAAATTTGTTAAGAGATTTCAACATCTTTAAGTGATGTGAAATATCAGTAAATAGTTTACTGTCTCAAAATTAAAGTCAAATCAAATAGAAGTATTTAAAATCCATTCTGCCATTTCAGAAAAAAATTTGCCCTTTTCTGAAATTTTTAAAACAAAAGCACTCAAATTTTTATTCCACAGTAGTATAGTAAAACATTTGGAGAAACTTTCTAAAAGCTAATATAAGGTGCATGGTTCCTTGAGCATATTTTATTTTGTATAAATAAGAGGATTGCCAAATGCAAAATTTTTCATTGTAACTATTATAATTTAGAGAATATAGTTATATATGACATAGCATAAAGTAGTAGTAATTAAAGGTATTTTGAAGACCCACAAAATAGTGTTGTGCAACATATGTGCCTATGAAGACAAAGGAATGCTTTGTATTAGTGATAATATAAAAATTTGAACAAAATTTTCTGAGGGACTGATAATGCTATTGACAAAAAGATATTAGTAGCTTTCCAGTGTATTAAAAATTCCCACATTATTGTCTGTCAATATTTCAAATGTCAGTTTAGGTGATGTAAAAAACTGTATTATCTATTCACTAACAAAACATACATGTATTAAACTGGGTACCATTTATAGACATAGTATTCAGGTCAACCTAATCAAGAAGGCTTTAAATTGTTCATGCAGGAAAGGAAGAAAAAAATATTAAAAATCTTAGCTATACTAGCTAAAGGGAGGAATAAAGTTGAAATAGCAATGGTAGTCTTTGTAGATGAAAAGTTTAGAAAAAGGGCGCTAAACAATATTTTTCTTAAACAAGTTTCACACTTGTAGTTTATTAACCTTAAAAATGCGTTTTGTGTTTGATATTTTAATACCTCTGTGTTCACTACACTTTTGAATCCTTAGCAGAGTGCAGATATAAACCCAATTCGAATATTTGTGTTATCTCTCTGGCTCATGTATGAAATTGACTTTGTATGCCTAATACGACCTTTTGGACTTTATATGCCTAATACGACCTTGAACTTGAAGCACATGAGTGATGTTCAAACTCAGTTTGATTGCATACATATGGAGACTTCCAACAATTTACTGCAGAATAGTGTGATAATTAAAATTAGTTCTATGGAGAAATTATAGTAAATGTAAGAGGACAAAATAACTAAATGAATAAAGTATAGTATTTTGATTTTAAAGTATATATGTATATAAACCACACATAAAACAATTAACTATATTTAAATATTAACAAAATTTGGCTTTTGTTGTTTAACATTTTTTAAATTTTCAAATATTTTATAATAATAGCAGATACTTATAATGTCAAAAAAATGCACGTCACTGGACCTGAGGACTGAATTATTATATATAAGCAAAGATAAGGGATAAAACTATTTACATAGAAGGACATATATTACCTGATTGGTAAGAGAAATTAGATGATGCATGCCTAATTCAGATTATAAAACTATCCAGCAAAAGGGTTAACAAAGTGTGTCTGTAAGAGACCAGGCAGTAAACACTTCAGGCTGCTCGTATCCTAAGGTCTCTAGTAACTATTCAACTCTGCTATAGAAAATAAACACCTTATAAAAAATTATATCTAACAAAAACAGGCAGCAGGCTAAATTTAAGCCTGCAGGCTGTAGGTCGACAACCCTGGTCTAAGATATTTCTATGTACTGACAATTACTGGTTGGAATCAACTAGTGAAATTTACCAGCCAGTAATTTTCTTAAAGGCAGGGTATTTGTCTTATGTCCTCTTACCACTCATGACACCTAACAGTTACCAGCACATAGGAGACAGTTGACAAAATATTTATCGAATGAATAAATGGTCTGGTCAATGGAAAGTCCAGTGATGTCTATTGTACTTCCACCACCAATCACAGCTTCGCTTGTGAGCAAGATTGACATGCAAACAACAAAGCTTAACATGATTGAAAAATCTTGGGCTGGGCTTTACTGTCTAATAGAATGGCCTGCATGTAACTATCACTACTAGATTTCAGTATATCTTGAACAAGGTTTTTAGTGCTCTGCCATAAATCTTACATTAGCCAAAGGAAATTGATAGTAGTCATGTGTTGATAAGATGAATTTATTAAATATGATTTTTTTTCCTAAAAGGCATGATAAAGAGTGCTTAGAAAATATTAGCTTTTACTTCCTTTTGTTAGGTGTCATAATTTGATACTTTTGTAGGATCTTAAAATGATAAAATGGAAAGAGTCTTGACATTAACTTAGTTCTAACTCTTTTTTTAATATTCTCTTGTTAAAGATAAAAAAAATATTGAGCCAGGACTACAAAGACTAAAGTAGTGCAAAAAACTTCAGTATTAGGAATTAAGAGGAGAACTCCAGTTCTGTTGTGACGATTATTAATTATGTCATGTATATATACGAAGAATATTTACCTATGTCAGCATGTTTCCTGGACTAAGGGAACTGGATCTTTTAACCTCTGTCCAATGTTAATATTTTACATCTGTATTGCCAAATTGGCTAACCTGTTTTTCTCCAGTCTTGCTTTCTTCTTGGCCACAACACACACAACTGTATATACTTACCCCCTACCCACATGCAGGCAACTTCTAAACATAGTCAAATTTATCTATCCTGAGAATGAATTTAAATTAAAAAACAAACTTTAAAATTTATTAAGAAAATAATTTGTGAGATGCAGAGCATGCCAAAAAAGTAAAATAAAACACAGAACCAAAATAGATCGGGTTTCAAATGAGAACAGCTTTTGTGACTGCTGTGTAAGAAATCCAGTCTGTGATAAGACAAAGCTCTGTGGTCAGTTATTTCTTCATCACTAACATCAATTTAACATGTTTTATCAGGCAACTCCTGCTATAGCCACTTAGAGAGAGCCAACATAGGTGGAGAATGAAGCTCAATTTCAAAAGCAGTCTATTCAACCTCATTTTGTGGTTTCACCCACTCCTTTCTTTTTCCCCTAAGCACAGCTGCAAGTGTAAGCAGTCAAGCAAACTATAATCAGCCACTTAGATTGGCTGCTGAATCACAGTGGTGCCCAATTTGCCTGCTTAACTTTTTTTCTTCTTTGATTGACCTGGGTTCTTTCCTCCCCTAAATGTTCATAATGACAACATGACAGGTCAGATCTTTTCAATGTCAGAGACTAGCCACACGACACAGTCACTCACACAAAGCAAAGTGGCAAAAGTATTACAATGCTAGCACATTTAATTGTGCCCTATCTTATTTGTGTTAAAATTAACCACAGACATATCATAGTGCTACAATGTGAATCTACAAATTTCAGTTTAAATACAGTTGGTTTACTGATAATTTTCTGATGGGGATATCTATGTGTGTGTGTGTGTGTGTGTGTGTGTGTGTGCATGTGCGTGCGTGCATGTGTGCACATGTGTGTGGTGTTTGCCTGTGTGGTGTTTGCATGTATAAGGGAGAGAGAGTTTGTAAGATTGAAAAATTGTGATATTTTATTGTCTTTTCATTGTAAAAAAAGAAAAGAACCTTGAAGCAAAAAGCAAGCACTCATGATGAAGAATTTGACTTTCCAGGAAAACTATGAAAAATGTTCCATTTATTCTTAGTATAAATAGTAGCTCTAACTCATTTTCACCTTGTTCCTCATACTTGCAAAGCTGAAATATGTTCAGTACTTTAACTTATAATATGTCAATCCTGAAAGTGGAAAAGAAAAAGGACTATGATAAATATAGCTACTGTAAAGGCTATGTGACATTTTTAACTTTAAAACATTTTTAAAGGAGATCAAGCTTTAACGTTATAGAAGGATAGATGTTAAATGACATAAGGGGAGGATCGGACCATCACAGTGATCGATTAATCAGGAATTTCCTTTTGTGTGTGTACGTGAAGTGTGTGTATATGTGTATGTGTGAAAGAGTGAAAAAGACAGGCTGGTGGGTGGGGCAGAGAAAAATGTTTTTTCTTTTCTTAATTTTACCAGATACACTTTGCTTTATGTCTTATAGTAATAGCATGAAATATTATAATTTAAATTAGATTAAAATCTGTTTTTATATTAGATATTGCAATAAATTCAACTCAAATAGTTATCTCTCTCCTTTTTGTTTTAACATAAATTTCTAAATTATTTTTCTTAAAAGTTTTCCCATTATTTCTACATTTGTGTTAAGATGTCTATGATAAAAATTTCAGAACTACATATTAAAGACCAAGACTAAATTGTTTTGTTCAATATCTCTCAAACATGAAGGTGCAGACTAGGTGCTTGGGAGCCTTATTGAAATGAAGATTCTAATTCAGATAATTGGAGTTGGTGCCTATGAGTCTAAGTTTCTCCCAGTGATATTGATGTTTACAGTGTCATTTAGTCCCATAACTCTGTTAATACTGAAATTCTGTAACTGTATTGTGAGACATTTGTTTAACATTGACTTCTTACTGGCTGATGCAATGCCTGCTGACTTATGATAAATTGTAAGGATTGCAGATAGTTGAATATGTCTGAAAGTTCTTTGAGAAGAATACTAGGAAAAAGCTGAAGTGCTTTAAAACTATTATAGTCTTTTGGCATGCCAATGAATTGAACTAAGAAACTCATTTGCATCTGAGAGCCACAACTCATAAACTGTGAATGAAAAACCAAGCATGAAGGAAAAAAATTGGTGTGTCCTGTTATAAATTAGTATGAAGGTCTGCATTTGGTCTAGTAATAAACAACACTCACTACAGATACTTCAGGTTAGAGCAGATCTGGTCTGAAAGCTTAGCAGATTGCACTCTAATGAGGAATTCTGGTGAGACGATTAGCTATAAGGACATACATGTATAATAGTTATCGTAAACCCTTTACAGAGAAAATAAAAGATAATTTATGTAACACTGGAACATCTCTGACTATAACTCCTAAAATAATAGGTGTTATAGGGTACCACAACTCAGGAAGCCAAATATAACAAATGTCTTAGTCCTAAAACGAGTCTTAAATAAACCAAAGCACTGGATCTAGCACATACATATTCTTGCTCTGTTTGATCTTCTGCTGTAGACATTTCCAATAACAAACTTAAATTCTCTCTTATATATCATTACAGTCATTTGTTGATTCTTGGGCTACTCCTGGAATAAAAAAGAAAAGAAAAGTGTTATTAAGCAAGTTGTGCATAATAGAAGTCCAAGATGAAAGATGTCAACAGGTTTGGTGTCTCCTGAGGCCTCTCCTTGTCTTGCAGATGGCTGCTGTTGGGAAAAACAGCAGAGGAGAAAGAACTTACAGAGTGCCTACATAAATTGGTTGTGAGTAACATATAAACAAGGAACAACAAACTGCGGAAGGCTGCAGGAGGCCTCTGAGGAGGAAGGCCTCTCTATGCCTCATGTTCCGGTGCAATGTTTGTGCTCAAGGACATAAAACCCCTTCGTAGCACTATGATGTAGCCAGACTTACAGGCTCCTTGTAAGGCCCGAGTTCTACCAGCTGCACATAGATAATAAGTTAAAGATAACCACATGTTCTTGTTTTGTGAAACTCCCAAACTGCCACTGTTATCAATTCTTAGAATGACACACCAGTTCCGGCTCACTGATTCACTTCCGGCTCACTGATTCATCCCACCATCCCTCCACCCCTACCATATAGATCAAAGTCATTGTAATCAATAAATAGTGTAGAGGTTCAGAGCTTGAGGCCTTCACTGCCTCCACCAGAGTAATGAAGTGATGGCCCCCTGGTCCCAGTTTTTCTCTTAATCGGTCTTTCTCTCATTCCTTTGTCACCACCAAACTCGGTGTATCCATGGGTGATGTGGAGCTCATCAATTCTCTACATACTCTTGCCTCCTCTTCATGTGGTTTTCTCTCTGTGCACGCGTATCTCGAATATGTCTTTGTGTGTCCAAATGTCTCTTATAAGAACACTATTCAGACTGGATTGTGGCCCGCCTTAACAACTTCATTTCAATTTAATCAAGTCTGTAAAGGCTCTATCTTCAAATACAGCTCCAGGACTTATAAATTAATGATACAAGGTACACATTCTAAGGTACTGGGCTTTAGGGATTCAACATAAGATTAATTATATAAGGTACACATTCTAAGGTACTATGTGTTAGGGATTCAACATATGATTTTTTTTTTTTTTTTTTTTGAGACAGAGTCTGGCTTTTGTCACCCAGGCTGGAGTGCAATGACGTGATCTTGGCTCACTACAACCTCCATCTCCTGGGTTCAAGAGATTCTTCTGCCTCAGCCTCCTGAGTAGCTGAGATTACAGGCACCCACCAGCATGCCCAGCTAATTTTTGTATTTTTAGTAGAGATGAGGTTTCGCCATGTTGGTCAGGCTGGTCTTGAACTTCTGACCTCAGGTAATCCACCTGCCTTGGTCTCTCAAAGTGCTAGGATTATCAGCATGAGCTACCACGCCGTGCCTTTAATATGTAAACTTTGAGGGGACACAATTCAGCTCATAACAAACTCAGAATCCTATATTTGTAAGAGATCTAGGTCAATGTCCTTTTCTTACAACTGAGGAAATGGAGACTTCTTCAGAGAAACAAATGTCTAGTTCAAGGTCACCAAATTAGCTAGTAGTCGAGTCTGGAATTTATCACAGATATTCTAAATTCTGACTGGTTGGATTTTTGTTTTAACTTAACCAGACAATTTACTCAATTTTGATATATTTCCTATAGGTATTGTTTCTAGAGTTGTAAGTGAAAAATGAGTAGGCACAATAATAAGAAAGCCAGAATTTACAGTTAATATCGTCCAATCCAGCTCCTTTAGTTGGACAAGCTTTATCAGAGCAAGAAAATAGTCTGAGGAAGAAAACTAGGATGGATGGGTACAGCAAAGGTCTGAATCTAGATTGGTTATTATGGCCATTACTTCTGACTTACTGATATAAAAATATATTCACTTTCCTAGAATTCCTGGAGTTTGATTCTTTCCATGCTAGATGAAACATTCTTAACAGAGGTGACTTTTATGAGAATTTTAATCATGTACTTGTGAAGTTTGTTTTCTTTTGACAGCAGTGTATAGATATCACATATAAAGTTTTTGAGAAAAAAAATTTAAAAAGCCAGAAACCTTATCTTGAAAGGCAAAATAGTAATAGTAACAATTATTAGAAAAGAATAAAATGACAGCAACTTAAAAATTTATAAACCCAACTAAATTACCAATATTTTCTTTAACAAAAAATTTCTTTTTCCTTATAACTTAACTATAGCCTTCCTTTAAATTATTAATATCTGCTTAAACTTTACTGGCTTTTAAAAGATCAATTGTGCAAACATGGAGATCAATTGAATTTTATCAGAATTTGCACAATTAATAAGCTAAGAAAGTTGCAAAAATAAAAATAAAATGTAAGATGTTATCAGTAGATGAACCAAAGTTAGACATATTTAGGCTTACTATAGCAAAGTAATGCCAACATAAGTCTCATTTGCTCATTTATAAAAATGTTTCAAAGAAAGAAAGAAAGGAAGAAAAAAATAAAGAGGGGAGGAAGGAAGGGAGAAAGTAGAAAGAGGGAGGGAGGGAGAAAGGAAGAAAAGAGAGAGAGGGAGGGAGGGAGGGAGCAAGGAAGGAAGGAAGAAAGGAAGGAAGAAAGGAGGGAAGGAAAGAAGGAAAAAAATAAAGGGGAGGAGGAAGGAAGGGAGAGAAATAGAAAGAGGGAGGGAGGGACAAAGAAAGGAAGAAAGGAAGAGAAGAGAGAAAAAGAGAGAGGGGGAGGAAGGAAGGAAGGGAGTGAAGGAGAAAGGGAGGAAGGTTGAAAGAAAGAGGAAAAAGGAAGGAAAGAAGGAGGGAAGGAAGGAAGGAAAGAAGACTGAACTGATTTTTCGTAGTCCTCGTTAAATTATGACAAAGAGTATGTTGTCAACTTTCTGAGACAATTTCCTGAATTTTGTTAGTAAACTTATATTAAAAGAAGGTCATCAAATAGTGGAGAAAATGACTGTCTTTGCTTGTCAGATCCAAAAACTCTAGGATGTGTGTTTTCCTATTGCTGGCTGGGGTACCACAGTCTGGCCCATCTGATTACGACTAAGGGGCCAGATATGAATCAGCAAGCTGCTTCTCCTGATAAAATTCTTTTTCCATCACTTTTCTAGGAATATGAATCTGGAAGGTTGAGGTGTTGTGTTGAGCAAATATCAGTGTAATATACAAGGTAAGTACACTCTATGGTCAGGTAAAAATTATTTATTAGTTTGTGTATTGTCTCTGCACATCTTCCCAAATATAATAGTCAGTAATTATGGCTGGACTCCTCTCTTTTCTATCTGCATCTTTTTACAGTGACTCTATTGGTTACCTACCAGATTCAGAAACTCTCCTGATCTTCCTATGGTGGGGATAGACCCATTGGAATCAGGCAATGGCTGCTTAAGACCCAAACCTCACCTCCATATGAAAAGACATCCTTAACCATTCTCCCAAATGTAGTTCTTGAATTCCTTCTGACTTTCCATGCCAACACCTGCTTTATTTTCTTCATTACATTTACTTTAAACTGAAATTATATTATTTTCCCTCTTTTTCTGACCTGCCTCGTTAGATTGTAAGGTCTGAGTAACTAGGAACTGGTCACTGGTCTATCTGTAGCATCTAAAAGAGTACCTGATATAAAAAGTGTTGTTAATACACATATGCTGAATAAATTAAATAATTTACTAACATATACTATATGTAATGCTCAGTGATATTGTGGTTATTGTTGTTTTTCTGCTTCTCAAGCAACTGGCATTTGAACTAGGCATTGTGGGACATCTATAATTAAAATAGAGTCTTCTTCAGAGTTTTCTAATCTCCCCTAACAGTTGTTTTTATAATAATTGTTGATAGAAGTTTTCTACAAAGAGAACAGTGTGTTGAATTTGTGACATATTCTCTAAGGATTTAGAAAAGGAGCACTTGTTAAGCATCCCTACAGAATCTTGTCACTTTCATGGAAGAATATAAGGAAGGATGTAACAGAGAGAAAAGGAGGAAAGCTAAAAATAGAAGCAAAATGAAATTAGAAGATAGTTTAAAAGCATTACAAGGAACTAATAACAAAATAAAGAAAGACAAAAATCTTTTTTCAATCACACTCCAAAAGTAATTATCAGAGCTTACCCATAAATTTGCTGCAATATGTAGCTGACTGGATATAAAGAGATGTTAATCATTTTCATTATTTTTCTTGTGTCTATTCATGCTTTTCATATAATACAATTGAATATATAGATTACAAACTAAGCAAAATCCTATTATGTAAAAGAACATTTGGAAAAAATTTAGATTATGGTAATTTGAAGATTTAGATGTTCTAAAGAAAGCATCAGTGATATGAATTCACTAAATCAAAGTAACATAGCTGCAAAAACATCGTATTAATAAGAACTTATTTCACACTCTTGATGTGCAAGAGTTTCAGCTTAGTATGATAGGTTTTTAATTATTGAATGTATGGAGATCCCCGTTTTATGTAGAACTTCTAAACATTCCTGATTCAATTTGCTAAGAGCTAAAGAACATCCACTTCTAACTTGTCTTCTGCATGTTATATTGTTGACTCAGTATATCCAAATCAACAAGCAATGTGATATGGAAGGGCTGTCCTGCCTACTTAATTAGATAAATTAAATAGTGACAAATGTCCATGGAACATTTCTCCAATGTCCTTTCAACATGTAAAAAGTCTCTTAAGTGAAATTAGGCCTGTGGTGTTGAGAGAGTTTCTAGCTGTAGATCCCTTTCTTAAAAATAAATGCATTGGGAAATGTAGTAAAACTGGTAAAAGCAGACTACTTTAGGCAAATTGTCAGTGGAGAGCTTGGATATGCATCCACTGTACTGTCTCCTACCCCATGGCCAGTAAAATCTTCTGGCTTTGAGTCAGAATCATTGTGACCTCCAAGATCCATTTATTCTTATAGCTGTGGTCTCTAAGTTTTACAAATAAGAATACATAAGAAAGAAATTGTTTTCCTCAATCAAATGATGGGGATTCCTTTGCCTTTTCCATGCCACATAACTTTAGTAGAGTCTTGCATCAAATATAAAATAGAGATAGAGCCTTCCAAAAGGATTTCCTAAACTCAAAATTCTAACCAATAGTCAAGTCTGATTCTATTTGTTCTTTCTCCTCTAACAAAACCTCTCATGTCCGTATTACTTAGTAAGGCATGAGAAACAGCCAGGTTCTTTAGGCTGTCTTGGTCACGATCATATACTTGAGACATCTTAGTATCCTGGGCAAACATTAGAAACTATAAATCCCAGATTTTATTTATCTGAAAAGAGAAAGTGGTTATTTAAATTTTATCTTTAGTATTTCAAGACATCCTTTTAACATAAGTTCAGTAACTCAATTAACAGAAAATAAAACGTCATTATTCAGAGGTATGAACAATGAAAGGTATTCTGAACTTAAAGAGGGATTAAGTAGGGAGGTTAGAAGAATTAATATTTTCTGCCTGAGTTAATTTCCAGTTCATCTTTAAAATTAGACACCTGTCTTATTTGCAACAAAATTCTGCTTAAGTATTTCTTGTCATCAGAGAGCATGTTATTCCAAAGTCAGGCTCTTTCATTTGTGGAGTTCTAATTATCTGGCAATATTTACGTAGAATTGAAATCTGTCTGCCTGTAATTATGAGCCATTATTTCTAGTTGTCCAGTACAAAAAGACAAAAGACAATCTTTTATTTACTCACTTATTCATTCATCAGTTCATTCAGTAAATACTGATTGGGTATATTCTTGGAGCTAGTTATTGTGCTGGGCAATAAGGACGCAGAGATGGAGAAAGGAAAATTCCTGCCCTCAGAAGCTTATAGTGCCTTATGTCAGACAGACACAAACTACGTCAACAGAGTTTAAAGTATAGGATTCTAGCTACTTATATTTTTATTTCCATATTATTCTTTTAAACAACTATTTATTCAGGTGCTCACACTGGAAAAGTGAAAGTAACTTTAGAATCTTTACTTTCCATCACTCTCTTATTCAGTGTCTCATCTAGCCCTATTGAGTATACCTTTATCCCTAAAATACATCTTGATATATCCATCTCTCTCAATCTTACTACAAGCTCCACATTCTAAGCCCTCATTATCTCTCAGTGGGACTACTACAATGATTTCCCACATTGTTTTCTTGTTTCCACTGTTGATAGTCTGCAATCCATTCTTTCTGAAGCCTGTAAACTTTAAAAAATATAAATCACTTTTAAACTGTTGGTGGGAATGTGAATTAGTTCAACCATTGCGGAAGACAGTGTGGCGATTCCTCAAAGATATAGAAATAGAAGAAATAGAAATACCATATGACCCATCAATCCCATTTCCAGGTATATACCCAAAGGATTATAAATTGTTCTATTGTAAAGACACATGCACATGTATGTTCACTGTGGCACTGTTTACAATAGCAAAGACCTGGAACCAGCCCAAATGCCCATCCATCATAGACTGGACAAAGAAAATGTGGCACATATATACCATGGAATACTATGCAGCCATAAAAAATGATGAGTTCATATCCTTTGTAGGGACATGGATCAATCTGGAAACTATCATTCTCAGCAAACTGACACAAGAACAGAAAACCAAATACTGCATGTTCTCGCTCATAGGCAGGTGCTGAACAATGAGAACACATGGGCACAAGGAGGGGAGCATCACATACTGCAGTCTGTGGGGGGCTAAGGGCATTTTCCTAGTTAATGTAATTGTGTGTCCAAGTTCATATTCGTAGCTTTTTGGAACACTTTGGGAGAATAATATAGAATTGGATTACTTTGACTTCTACCTAACTTTCTGTCCTATAATTCCTATCATTTTATTTACATATGCTGGCCTAGATAGCCAATACCCTTGAAAAGATGACCCCCAAAATTCCTTTCACACTTTGGTAACAAGTCTCCAACTCTCCCTTTTAACCCTTTCTTTAAATTTATCTAAAGATCAGTTTTCATTAGTTCCTAGGCCTTTGCAACTTAGATTCTGCTCATAACACCCTTTGGTTGGCTACTTAAAGACATTTGGAGACATTCTAATTATAAACATGAAAATTATTTCCTCTTTGTACATTCTGCTGAACCGTGATCTGCCAACTCTTAGGAATAAGACTCTAGTCCAAGAGCTATAATAGCTGAAATCCAGCCCCTAGTTTGGAGCTTTATGTAGATGAGGATTCTCAAGTTAAAACAAGCACTTAACTTAGTAAAAGATAAATCCTAGGAACTTGGACATACAAGGACAGGAAAATACATGACATTTAAGAAAATGATTGAAACTTGTCACAACTGCTGGGTTTTCAGATTCTGTCATAAATGCAGTGTAAATGTAATATAGTTGATTTTTGGTAAACAGCACCTAGGTTCATCATTCTTACAAGACATAAAACTTAGAATCACCACACATTTTTTTTTTCACTTTCTCATGCATTTCACAATCCCATTGAGACAAAAATCTCTAAAGCTTTTGGATAATGCTATCTTTTTTTTGCCTTAATACTTGCTCAGCTGCCTCATTTTTGCTTTCCTGCCTCTTATCAGTACTCACTGTAATTATTATCAGAATATTGTAGGACTTCTCCCTGTTGACACTCTAGACCTCCTCTAATCTGTCTTCCTTGCTGTTGTCAGAATAAACTTCCTATAAAGTAGTTCTAACTGTACCTCTTCTCTTTCTTTAATACCTCAGAATACAACATTTCCCATTGCAAGGTTCAAATTTCTTAGATTAGTACACTAAATCCTTGTGGCTGTTAAATACAGTGAGTTCCAAGTTTCTCTTCAAAAAATCAGTATGTCAGTTATGTTCAGTTTCTTGGTTCTTTGTTCTCCATTACAAGTTTAAACTCCTTGTTCTCTTGGTCTCCCTGCCCCTAGTTTCAGTAAATAACCTTCCTGCCAGCTCTAATCATTAGTTCATGTCTGTTCTTCTGGTTGCCTGCACCTATTCCCCTCACTGAAACCACATGTCCTCCTTGTGCATCCCCCTCCTAACCCACATATTTATAGTCCTGACTCATCCTAGTCACCTGCTCTATACTGAGTCACTGCTGGTCACCTGCTCTGACCTGAGTCACCTTTAGTCACCTGTTCCATAACTGTTTATCCTGCTGAAACTACTCACTCTGCCACACTGGCTCATATTCCTGCTGTCTTCACAACAGCCAATTGGAATTAGTGTAGACTGTACTGTCCAATGCTAGCCAGTAGGGGAATGACACTGTAGTAGGGGCTACCTGCCTCAAGGATAAGACCCCCTTCCCCTCCCTTACTCAGGTGTGTTCTCACCATTGCTCCATCCATGAGATGCACCCTTCCATAGTAGTAAATTGCCTTGCTGAGAAAATTTATATTTGAGTGTTATTTCTTTTGTGGCACCAACAATTTATTTCTAACATGACTAAGTTCTTTTTCTACCTACCTAGCTTTATTTACTCTAGTGTCTCCACACTGCACCATTCTCTACAGTCAGTGCCTTTAATGTGTCAAGATTTTCCCCATTTCCATGTCCCTTTTCTTGTTAATTTATCTGCTATAATGTCTTATTCATAGCATTGCTATAATCTTGTCTCATTTGACTAACTCCTCTTTCTTCCAAATTTGGTTCAAACATCAACTCAGACTCCCCAGATGATTTTGAAGATATTCTTCAGAGTTTTCATGAATGCTTGTAAACTTATCTCATAATGTTTAGCAAACTTAGTTATCTCCTACAATAAGCTACAAATGTATTGAGGAAAAAACCACATCTTGTTTGAATTTGTATCTTTAGTGCCTAGCAAAATGATTAGCTCTCAGTGGTCTTTGGATCAATATTTTTTGACATAACATTTGTCATCTTTATTTCCTAGAGAATACGGAGGCAAAGAAATCTCACAGTCACTTCTGAAACGACAGCCATGCATGCACTCACCACACATATTTTTTTATAGACAGCGTTTATTTTTTTCCTGTAATTTTTTGCCAGTTACATTTCATTTAACTTGTCCTGCTAACATTCAGATTTCTCTTTATGCATCTACTCTTCCTCAACCTAATGGTGATAGGGGTGGCTATATGACATTTGCACAAATCAGACAATCAGGACAATTTTAATCTCTTGGCTTGAATAATTAGTTCATGGATTTGTGGCCCAGTCAAAGCTATGGAGAGTCAAATAAATTTGCTAGGACTGTTGGAAAGGAAACACAGGTATTTTGTTTCCTGGGTTTACCTGTCAGAATATGTAGAATGGGAACTTCTGCTAGATCATCTTCATAGAAGGTGATGACAAGAAGGAAGTCAGCCTGGAGGAGAGACGAGCAAAATGATGTAGAGAAATCAGGCTAGGCGTGGTGGCTCATGCGTATCATCCCAGCACTTTGGGAGACCTAGGCAGGCGGACTCAAGACAAGCCTGGTCAACATGGTGAAATCTCATCTCTACAAACAATACAAAAATTAGCCAGGCATGTTGGTGCATGCCTGTAATCCCAGCTATGTGGGAGGCTGAGGCAACAGAATCACTTGAAACCGGAAGGTGGAGGTTGCAGTGAGCCAAGATCACACCACTGTATTCCAGCCTAAGCAAAAGAGCAAGATTCTATCTCGAAAAAAAAAAAAAAAGAAAGAAAGAAACCAGATATCAGATCTGGAAGCAGCATTTGAGTCTCTGAATCAAACAGTGATGTAGCTAGACACTTTTAAAAATAATTTTTGTGAACTAATAAATGCATCTGTTTATTTATTTCTCTAAGATGAATTGGGTTTTCTGCACCCAAAAGTGTTTGAACTACGGTTAGTCTTTCCATGTGTGTCTTGCTATATACCCTCATATTGCTCTCCTGTAAACACTATAAATGATTTCTTAATATCTACAGGCTGTTCTGGTACAAAAAGTTGCTCATAATTGGTTTCACATTCATCAATTAAGGCTTATATTTTTTCTATGCTCTCCTCTTCTCTATGTAAGCTGTTGTGACTAACTTAGGTTTTCCTATTGAGCCATTCACTTTTAGAGACTAGTTTCCTAAGTTTATACTGTTCAGGCCATTGTAATATATTGTATTATACATAATTTGTATATGCAATTTCTACATTAATGACTCTTTCTATTAGGTTCTAAGTTATTTGAGAGTCTTCATTAGTAAAGATTGTCAGAAAAGCAGAAAAGTTTTGTTTTCATCAAAAGACTTTTTTTTTCATTTTTTTGAGTGATAAAGTATGCAATTTCATTAGTTTTAACATATGTATACATCTATGAAACCATTTACAAATTCAAACTAGTGAATACATCAAATACCCGCAAAAGACACTTCATGACCCTTTATAATAGAGTAATCCTTCAGTATCCACAGGGGATTTATTCCAGGATCCCCCTACAGATACCAAAATCTGTGGAAGCTCAATTCTCTTATGTAAAATGGCATAGGATTTGCATACAACCTATGCACATTCTCTAGCATACTTTAAATGACCCCTAGATTACTTATGATACTTAACACAATGTAATGCTTTGGACATAATTGTTGTAAGATATTTTTAATTGTTGCATTAAAAAACATTTTGAATTCAGAGTTGGCAGAATCTGCAGATATAAAACAAGCAGATGGAAAGGGCTGCCCATACATTTGTTGATCAGTGGCCTACCCACCCTTGTCCATAGGCAACTGCTGATCTACATTTTGTCACTACAGATTTATTTGTACTTTCTAGAGCATTGTATAAATTGAATCATATGCTAGAACTACTTTTGATCTGTCTGCTTTCATGCAGCATAATTATTTTAATATTATTCATGCTGTTACATGTATCAGTAGTCATTCCTCCTTATTGCTGAGTAGTATTCCATCATATGGATACACTACAATTTGTTTGTACCTTCATTGTTGAAGAATATTTATTAAAAATAAAATTTCTATGAACATTCCAATATAAGACTTTGTAAAATAAAAATAGGGTTTCATTTCAATTGGTTAAATATCTAAAATTGGAATGACTAGGTAGTGTGATAGATGCATGTATAAGTTTAAGAAGCCAGCAAGGTATTTTCCCAAGTGGTTTTAGCCTATTAAATTCCCAACAACAATATGAGAAAGTTCAGTTGCTCTGCACACTCACCATTTCAATGTGGTTTAAATTATCTTCAATGGTTTATTCTAGAAATTCTATAGTTTTAACTCATATTTTGATAAGTGATTACTTTTAAATTATATTTCGTATGTAGCATAAGGTAAAGTTTTGAAAATTTTTTTCTTCTTTAGATATGGCTATTCAATTTTTGTAATAGCAATTATTGAAAAGACTAAGATTTCCAGTGAATTGCCTTGCCAGCTTTCTTAAAAATCAATTGAATATAGATGTGGGTCTATTTGTGGATACTATTCTGTTCTGTTGGTCTATTTGTCTATCTATATGGCAATGTTGCAGTATCTTGATAAATGATGGTTTTACAGATAGGTATATGATTTTAAAGACAGTGTTCTTCTATCTCAAATATGTTGGGACTCCCATGAGCTCTTATTTTTTTCCCCATACAACATTCCAAATTAGCTTTTAGTTTTTCAAAACCTTGGGAATTTGATTTGGAAATTGACATCTTAAATAATATTGACGCCGGGCACGCTGGCTCACATCTATAACCTCAGCACCTTGGGAATCCCACCCAGGTGGGTGGATCACCTGAAGTTAGGAGTTCAAGGTCAGCCAGGCCAACATGGTGAAACCCCATTTCTATTCAAAATAGAAAAATTAGCTGGGCATAGTGGTGGGCACCTGTAATCCCAGCTACTTGGGAGGCTGAGGCAAAAGAATCACTTGAACCTGGGAGGCAGAGGTTGCAGTGAGCTGAGATTGCGCCACTGCACTCCAGCCTGGGCGACATAATAAGTCTCAAAAACAACACCAGCAACAACAACAAAAAACAAACATACAAACAAAAACAATATTGAATTTTCTGATCCATAAATGGTATATATATATATATTTCTATTTATTTAAGTTTTCTTGATTTTTTTAATTGATGTTTGTAGGTATTCAGTGTATAGGTCTTCCTTACACGTTGATAAATTTAATACTAAATACAGTACATTTTTATAGTATTTTAAATAAAGTTTCAAAAACTTTAATTTTGGATTATTTATTTCTAGTATATGGAAATGCAATTGATTTTTGTATGTTGTTTATACATTCTGTAACCATGCTAAATTTACTTATTAGTTCTAGTAGCTGTTTTGAAGGTACCATATGGGTTTTTTTTTAAGGTAAAATTCATGTTTTTTCCATATGAAACATATTTGTTGTTTGTTTCTAATATAGTTGCTTTTTTTTCCCCACTTGCCTTATTACACTTGATAAGACCTCTAGAATAATGTTAAAAAGACATAGTGACCCATCACTTTGGGAGGACGAGATGAGTGGATCACCTGAGGTCAGGATTCAAGACCAGCCTGACCAACATGGTAAAACCCTGTATCTACCAAAAACACAAAATTAGCTGGGTGTGGTGGCACATGCCTGTAATCCCAGCTATTTGGGAGCTTGAGACATGAGAATCGGGGAGGTGGAGGTTGCAGTAAGCCAAGATTGCACCATTGCACTCCAGCCTGGGCAGTAAGAGCGAAACTAAAAAAACCAAAACAAAACCAAAGAAACAAAGAAAGAAAAAGGAATATGAGAACAGACTAGACATCATGTCTTGTTTCTGACTTTCAGTCTTTCATGAATAAGTATGATTTTAATGTCTATGTATGACTATATACACATAGATATACTTACCTAATATATGCATATATATGTATATGTATCAGTTACCTTTTCCACAATGGGTAATTTTCCTATTGTTCCCATTTATGAGTTGCAGCATGAATTAATATTGGATGTTGTCAAATAATTTTTCTGTTTCTATTGAAATGATTGGATGGAATTTCTTTTATTATCTGTTTCTTTGGTTAATTTTATTTATTACCTTTTAAATGTTTAACTTTGCATTCTTGGAATAAATTAAATTGGTCAAGATGTATTATCTCATTCACATATTTTAAAATTCTATTTGTAAAAATTTTGCTATGAAGCTTGGCATTTATGTTCATGAAGTATATTAATTTGTATTGTATTTGGAACGTCTTGCTGCTGGCCTCACAGAATAAAGTGACTACCTTCTTCAATTTTTCTGGTTGAAATTGTTACATATTGATGTTATTTCTTTCCTAAATTTTCAGTAGAATCCAATAGTGAAATTATGTCACGTTTTCTCTCTTAGAAGTTACTTGACAAACATAAATTTTTAAAAAAGTAAACATTAAAAAATTAAAATAGAAACCAGTTACTTGATTAAAAATGTAATTTAAAAATAAATATAAGGTTATTCAGGGTTTTTTTTTTAGTGAACTTCGGTAGTTTATGCCTTTTAATTTACCCTTGTCGTTAAGTGGTTAAATTTATTCTAATAATGTTGTTCATAGGATGTCCTTGTTATCCTTTCTGTCCTGTAAAACTTTTAGTGGTATCACATCTCTCATTCCAGCTATGGATAACTTCTGTCTATTTTCCTGTCCACCCAAGAGAGCAATTCATCAATTTTATTAACCTTTTTAAAATGCCAGTTTTTGGTTTCATTGATCTGTTTTCTATTTTTAATTTCACATGTTGCTGTTTTACTCCTTATTATTTTCTTTTATTTGGTTGTAATTTTCTCTTTTTTTCTAATTCTTTAATGTGGAAGTTGAAATTGATTGGAGATCTTTCTTCTGTTCAAACATAGGCATTTATTGCCAGAAATTCTGATCTAAGAACTGTTTTAAATGCATTCCTCAAATTTCTACATATTATATTTTCTTTAGAATTTTGTACAGAACACTTTCTAATTTTGCTTTTGATATTTTTTCTTTTATCTCTGTTATTTAGAAGTATGCTGATTAGTTTATTGCTGATCATTTTAATGTCTTCTTTGAATAAACATCTGTTCGAGTCCTTTGGTTAGTTTGAATTATTTATTTTTTTGCTGTTGATTTAAATTAGTTCCTTACATGTTTTGGAGATTACTCTTTATCAGACATATATTTTGCACACATTTTTCCCATTCCATGACTGTCTCCTTTACTGTACAGAAGGATTTTAGTTTGATGCAATCCTAGTTGTCTATTTTTGCTTATTTCCTGTGCTTCTGTTGCCATTGCATTTGGTATCATATCCAAGAAATCATTGCCAAGACCCTTGTCAAAAGCTTTCCTCCTATGTTTTCTTCTAGGAGTTTTACAGTTTTGATTTTTAATCCATTTTAAGTTAATTTTTGTATATGCCTTAAGGCCGGAGTCCAGTTGCATTATTTTACAAGCGGTTATCCTATTTTCCTAAGAGCATTTGTTGAAGAGACTATCCTTTCCCCCTTGTGACTTTTTCTGGGCACGCTTCTCAGAGATCAGTTGTTGGTACAGTAATAAGCTGCATAGTGATGTTTTGATCAATGATGAGCCACTTTTATGATGTAATCCTGTAATATTATAATGCTGTATTTTTATCACATCTTTTATATGTTTAGATACACAAATACTTACTATTGTTTTACAATTGCATTGGGTATTCAGTACAGAAACATGTTATTCAGGTTTGAAGCCTAGGAACTATAGGCTATACTATATAGTCTAGATGTGTACTAGGTTATACCATCTAGGTTTGTACAATCTACGATGTTTGCAGAACAGTGAAATTGCCTAATGACATATTTCTCAAGACATATCCTTGTCATTAAGTGACCCTTGATGGTATATACATTGGTTTCTTTTGGGACTTTCTATTCTGTTCTATTTATCTAAATGTCTGTCTTTATGCCAGTACCATATTGTTTTGACTGCTGAAACTTTATAATTTTGAAGTCAGGAAGTGTGATGACTTCAACTTTATACTTCTCAAGATTTCTTTACCTTTTAAAGGTCCTTTGTTGTGTCATATGAAATTTAGAGTCACCTTTTCTATTTCTATAAGAAATGTAATTGGAATTTTACTGAGCGTAGCCTGAGATCTGTAGATTTTTTTTAATATTATGGACATTTTAACAATATTAATTTATTCAGTCTGAACATGGATGACTTTCCATTTATTTGTGTCTCCTTCACTCTTTTTCATTAACATTATTTTACTTCCTTGGTTAGTTTTATGTATTTTAAAATTCAACATCAGGCACTAAATTTTGCTTTGTTTTGTGCTGGGTATTTTTGTATGTCCATAAATATGTTTGGGCTTTGTTCTAAAAAGCTGGTAAGCAATTTAAAAACTATATCACCCCTTTGCCACTTGCTTTGAAACTTGGTCAGATAGGACCAGAGCAGAATTTTATTGGGAAAATACCATTCTGTATAATCTGCACAAGTCCCACAAATTACAAGATTTTTCTACTCAGTTTGGTAGAAACAAACAAAACCCAGTTTTGTGTAAATTCCAGAGATATCTTTTTATGCCCTTTTGGGTAATTCTCAGGTACCTACACATGCATTCATCAGTAGTAAGCTGAAGACTTGAAAGGGATCTTCTGCAAATCGCCAGAGCAGCCTTTCTATGAACATTTCTTCTCTCCAGCATGCTGTCTTGTAAACTGAATTCACTCAGGCCTTCACGGACATTTACCTTCGTAGTCTTACTTTAGGGAGACCACAAGACTCTACCTGTGTTCCTCTCTGGTACTATGGCTTGTAAGTACTCTTTAGGAAGAAAGGCAAGGCAATCATACCATCGTCTTTGTTTCTTTTTACTCCCTCAAGGATTGTTTCAGACTGCTAGATACCCAGTCCTTGAAAAACATGTTTACTATTGTATCCAGTTTTGTTATTTGTTTCAGCTGAGGGGACAGATTTATTTTAGGTTGATCCATATTGCTAAAAGCAGAAGTAGAAAAAAAATTGAAATGAGGAATAAATAAACTTATACAACCTTTGAAAGGTTTGGGGCATGAGATCGTAAAGGCTGTTTCCAATGTAAAGTACAAGAATTGATAGTAAGCTTCTTCCAGTGCTGCTAGTCACTTATAAAAATCATCATGGCAGGTGATTTTTCTGGAAGACTTCACTCTTCCCAACCTGAAATCCAAGGGAATTCTCTACTAGTTATATTCGCTGTTTGCTCACAACAAGAGATTCCAGAAAGACTTCTGAGAGTCAGGAAAAGCCACTGTAGATGATCTCTACTGCCTGAATGCAGGTGTCACTGTAGAAAAAATAGATTATTTTTCCCATAAAGATCACTAGAGAACTTTTCATTGATAGCTCTAACTCAAAATAATAGTGTAAAACAATTGTGACAAACATAGGCTTGATTTTCTCCCTTGCAGGAGAAATAGAGTTCAGGGAAATGCCAGTTTGAGAATGGAAAATCTGGCATAATCTATGTTAATGAAACGTAACATAATATTTGACATGTCGTAGATACTTGACAAGTATTGAATGAAAGAATGAATGAGTTTTGGTAAGGAGTTAAATATACATTTGTTTTGTTTTTAAATTTCTTGTTTTTAATTATTAAGGGTACACAACAGGTGTATATATTTATAGAGTACATGTGATGCTTAATTTTTTTTTTTTTTGAGATGCAGTATCACTCTGTTACCCAGGCTAGAGTGCAGTGGTACCATCTCAGCTCCCTGCAACCTCCACCTCCCAGGTGCAAGTGATTCTCCTGCCTCACTCTCCCGAGTACGTGGAATTATAGGTGAGCCCAATCATGCCTGGCTAAATTCTGTATGTTTAGTAGAGACAGGGTTTCACCAAGTTGGCCAGGCTGGTCTTGAACTCCCAATCTCAAGTGATCTGCTTCCAAATTGCATTAAATTTTGTTTCAATGTTCAATAATTACAGGAACAAAGTACTAATAGGCCATTACTTTATTCAGCAATTCTTTTTTTTTTTTTTAGCTGTAAGTTAAATGATGCCTTTATTTTTTTAAACAGTGTATAAAACACACTTGAATCAAGTGTCACACTGTTTAGATAGAGAAATTGCTGAATGCATGACTAAATATCTCTAAAGAGATAGATGGAAATAAATGCTAACTCAGAAAAAGCACATTTTGTAAATGTTTATGAAAGCTTTCTGAAATTGCTAGTTTTTCTATAACCCTATAGTATTCTGTCTAAAGGATCTTAAACATGATAATATTTTACAGTTTAAAAAGATATTTCATGTGTAAAATATAATGCTAAATGAGAGATTCTGATATTTCAATTCTGATAGCTATAGAACTAAATTTTAAAATGCCGTAAACTATTACAAGAAGAATTTAGGTTAAGTTTTCTGGGAAAGAATATAGTGGGTATGCATTGTTGAGCATACTTTCTTATATATAGTTAAATCATACTGATATCACTGCATTCTATGTGCTTGCTTTCTTCATTTTAAACCAGAAATCAGAATTCATAATAGAATCTCTCCAATTAGTGACTGTTATTAACTGTGAAGAAAAAAAAATTCAAACATTCCAGGCAAATGGTTAATGGAGAAACTGTCCCTGTTATCAGGCTGTACTTATTAGCCATTATTATTATTTTGGATTACATCAAGTGGCCAAGATAAAATATGTTCACTCATAGTGCCTAATTTAACTAAATTGTCTTTATTAACAAGGCCCTATTAAGTGGTTTCAGCTGTAATAGCATTTAAGTTCCATTAGGTTTTGAAGTGATTTAGAAATTCAAATTATTTTTAAAAATTAGATGTCAGGGTACCGTATAATTAGTAAATACTAGGTTGAAGTTGCAAATTCATACTCAGTAGAGAAATTAAGCAGAAACATTGGGTGTTGTTGAACTACAAACATAGTGTTGAGAAAACACTTTAAAACAATTTGTTTTTTGGGCATGTGTAATAGAAAATATTTAAGCATCTAAAAATACTATGTTTCTCTTAGGAAGATATAAATACAAAAATTTAACTCATAATTTTCATTATAAAGGAAAAAATCATAATAGATATTTTACTTGTATATCCACACATGGAAACTGCTAATTACTATTAATAATTTTGCCATATAATTCTTAAAATTATGTCTGATATAAAAAAAGAAAAAAAATAAACACATAAATAATAAAATAAGATCTCTAATGTACTCCTTCTAAAAAGTTCATTAATGGTAATAACATTTTAAATTAATATGAAGATGAGAAGAAAACTCAGTTTCCTAAATTAATAGCAAATAATAGAATAAGACTGGAATTTGTTTTATTGTGCCTTTTGTTAATATTCCATATGTTGATAAATATTTCCTGTGTTTTACCACTATGCAGCCAGCATTTTTTTAGCCTCTAATTATACAGTGGCAAGAAACACAGGCATAATTTTTTCTGGAGGATGAAAATTCATATCAAATAGTTTCTTTTGGCAAATTCTGTGAAAGAAAAATTCAAGAAAATAATTCTAAACCAACTTTTGCAGGAAACTGCAGAGAATAGAATAAATTGCAGCTCACTCTTGTGAGGCCCAAATTAACTCAATACCAAAACAAGATAAAGACACTGTAAGAAAACTGTAAATGCTCAAATGCTCCTCATGAGCACAGGTATAATGATTTTTAAATAAAAATTTAGTAAATTAAATCCAACATATACAAAACTGATTCTACATTGTAACTAAGAGGGGTTTATCCTAGGTATGCAAAGTTAGTTTACTATTAAAATAACAAAATCTGAAAAGTGTATGGTCATCTTACTAGAGGTTTAAAAAAAAGCAATTCAAAAAATCTATTTCTTTTTCAAAAAAGCAGCAATCTGAGGATGAAATCAAATGTTCTCAAAAAGGACATTTTGAAAAAAAACCACAATATACTCAATTGGGAAAGAATGAATCTTTTTTATTGAAGATTAAGAAAAATGTCAGAGATGTTTGCTCTCACAAATTCTATTCAATATTGCAGTACAAAAAGGTGAGACAAATAAAAGCCATTCAGATTGAGTAAAAGGCGTAAGAGAGTCTTTTTGTCTCATAAAATCATATATATAGAAATGCTATGAAAACAACAAAAAAATACTTACACTAATAAGTGTTTTTGTATTACTAATAGTATAAACTGATAATTTTACAGGATAAAACACCAGTATTTAAAAAAAAGCCAAGTTGTTTCGGTATACCAGCAATGTATACTTGGAAATTGAAATTAAAAATTGAGTAACATTTATATGGCATCAAAAATATGTAATACTTTAACATACATATGATAAAAGTTATGCAAAATAGGCATATTAAAAACTAAACATATTTTGGGAGAGAGAAATTAACCAATATCTAGATAAATGGAGATATAATCCATCTTCATGGATCTGAAGATTCAATATTACTAAATTGTCAATTTCTCCAAATTAATATTTAGACTTACAGATATCTACACCAAAATTCTGGCAGGTGTTTTAATAAAAATATACCAGCTGATTCTAAAATTCATATAGAAATGCAAGAAACTAGAACAGTTAACTTAGAAAAAATAATCAAGTTTGAAGACTTATTCTACTGGATTTCCAGATTTATTATGAGGTTTCCATAACGAGGAGTATAGTATTGGCACCAAAAGAGGCAACCAGATAAATGAAAGTGAATGAAATGTTCAGATATAGACCCACACGTAGATAATCTTTGAAAAAGAATCAAGATAATGCATTGGAGAAAATGAAATATTTTAACAAGTGTATTAAAACAATTAAGTATTTGTGTGTAAAGAAAAAGAGAATTTTCATCCATACATTCAACCATACACTGACATCAACTAAAAATGAATCATGGACTTAAATGTGAAGCCTAAAACTAAAATATTTAGAGAATGTTTTAAAAATTGGAAAAAAAAGTGTGTAACTTGATAGTACAAAGGTTTTTTAACCATAACACCAAAATATAATCCATAAAGAAATTCACTGGCTGGGCACGGTGGCTTATGCCTGTAATCCCAACACTTTGGGAGGCCAAGGCAGGCGAATCATGAGGTCAGGAGGTTGAGACCAGCCTGGCCAACATGGTGAAACCCTGTCTCTACTAAACGTTCAAAAAATGAGAAATTTTCACAATTTGGCTTTGGCTATCTTATGAGGGATTCTATTTTCTTTTCCCTAAGAAAGACAACCAACTCATACTCCAACTAAATGATATGCAATCGTATGGGTGATTTTACAGGAAGACATTAAAGTTCTTACTGGAAGAGATCCCTTCCACCCTCAAATCCCCCTAACTGGCTGAAAAAGGCAGCTGAGTTTCAAAGTCAATTACACAGCAGCAATTCATGCTAAAATAACTCAATATTCATGCTTGTAGAATAGATACATGCTTTAAAATACTAATCCTACCCCATTAAAAAAGGGGCAAAAATAAATTAACAGCAAAAAGCAAAGTTTTCCTTCAAGTAAGAAATCCCGCTACAATGACTCATACTAGAGACTGAGCAATAAATTGCATAACTTTTGAAATGCTGTAAAAAGAGATTGGGTGTTTGGATTCTCAAGGCAGCCATACTTAATGTAACAGTTGGAAATATTTGTTTTGTAATTATCTTGTGATTTCTTTCTAAGATTTCAGTGAAGAAGATGAATGTTCTTCATTGAAAGAAAATGAGGGTCACCCCTGTGATCATCATTAGAGGGCAAGTACCCAAGCAAACAGCAACATCTGGCTGAAGGAGCCTTCTGAGATGGCAAGAGGCAAACTGCAGAAGAAAGGAGAGTAGTTTCTAATTAGACTGATGACAAGTAACATTTAGGCAGGTGCAAAAATATCTCTGACCACTAAGTTTTCACCTGAAAAGGAAGTGTGACGCAAAGTTAGGAACTATTATTTACATATTTTTTGTCATTCAGTTCACTGGCAAGTGTTAAAAGTCACTTTATTTTATTTATAATATCTCAGTAGACCTTGGTACTAAATAAATAATACAAAATATGAAAAACAGCATATGTAAAAATATTTACTAGATATACTTTAATCAGAATTGTGAATTTGGGGAGAAACTAAACTCTCTAGTATTAAGATATTAGGAAAGTTATAATAGATTTATTTATTGGAATTCTTGTAACCATTAATAAATGGTTATGAAGCCTCTGTAGATACACAAGTAAATGCTTATTGTAAATTATTAAGTGAAAGAACGACGGATATAAAATGTTATGCCATGACAAGAGCAATTGTACTAGAGAAGAAAACAATCAGGAAGTAATATACAGAAAAGATTGGAAGGGTTATAGTGGGGTGGTTCCATTAAAATTATTTTAATTATTTTCTTCTAGAGTCCTAATTATATTTCATAGCTTTTAAAATTAAAAATAAAAAAGAGAAAAACTTAAAAAGAAGAAAAGCAGACTTATCTACCTAGGTAGACTGAACATTGAGACAACAGGCAAGCATAAAAAGCTAATTGAGTTACTTAGGTTGCTCAGACGAGAGTGTAAACGGAATAAGAACTTTTTAACTTTTTATTCTGCCAGGCTAGCTAAATTCCATTATTTACCTAAGCAGAAAGCCAAAGTGCCATAGTCCAAGATGAAAATAGTTTGCAAGTTAGAAATTTTTATTTTTGAAAAGGGAGTTTATTCAAACAAATTTGACTTTCTATGGCCAGAAATTATGCTTTCATCCTCCGCAAATCTGTCAGTGTCTACAGGAAGTGCTCATCCTTCAACAGGATGAAGTTCCCTGGGTTTTTGGCTTGATGAGAGGAGTCAATTTATGGTCCTTGAGTTCTCCTGTAGTACATAAAGAGAGGGAAAGGGTTGTCAATACTTTTCTGTTTATTTTTTACAATTTTCTAACGTTATTTTATTGACTGTTTTCCAAATAGCCAACAGATAGGGCAGTGAAGTACATTAGCATGTTACTGTACTATATAATGCTAATATCAGTTTTGATTTCAACACCAAGGAAAGACATATGTATCCCAACTACCTACACTGACTCTAATGAAAATAGAAGGCATGCCTCTTTAGGAGTTTTAAGCTTCTCATTTTTTTTCTTTCCTCAATTTCTAGCCCTCTTCTCTATTGCTCATTTCTTTTGTCTTTGCTCTCTCCCTATTAGTGTTTCTTCTCAGGAAAAGATCTGAATTAAAATGAAGTTTCATTTGTCTTTTAAACTGTATAAAGATGTAATTCTTCCTAGAAGATGAGCATTTCAATAGTGAGCAGTTTTATCTCTCAGTAAAATTTTGATTACTGTGAATAGCACAGATAGATTTGGGCTGGAGGGTGGATAGAAGTTACAGAGTGATAAGTAACATTATGTAATCTATGCCAGGTCTTAAATCAAACTTTTTTTTTTTTTGGTTTTGAACCTTTAATAAAAATAAAAAATGAATGCAAAAAGAACATGTAGTTGAAAACTTAATATGAATGTGAATCTCACTAAATGTTAAAATCTGGTAGTTTTAGTGCAAATTTTGTTTACACAATTTTACTTTTTTTTTGAGGCAGAGTCTCACTCTGTTGCCAGGCTGGAGTGCCGTGGCACCATCTCGGCTCACTGCAATCTCCACCTCCTGGGTTCAAGGGATTCCCCTGCCTCAGCCTCCCAAGTGGCTGGGACTACAGGCATTCACCACCATGCCCAGCTAATTTTTTGTATTTTAGTAGAGACGGGGCTCCACCATGTTGACCAGGGTGGTCTCGATATCTTGACCTGGTGATCCGCCTGCCTTGGCCTCCCAAAGCGCTGTGATGACAGGTGTGAGCTGCCGCACCAAACCCAGTTTTACATTTTTACAACTCAAATCACTGTGGTTCATATATTTGCTATAAACAATTGGCAAAAAAAATTCAAATTTACGTTTTTTTGGCTACATTATTTCTAACTGACATAAATTTATTCCAGTTTAAGATAAAAAGATCTTATTATTTGTGCATGATCAAGTCTGTTTTAAAGATTTAATCACTGCTTTCATGTAATAATTTCTGTTTTTTCATCATTGGAAATTATTTTCATGTAACTAATTATTTTCATTTCCAGACAGCTTATAAGGAAACATTTGAGAGTTGAGAATGATCCTATTTTTTAAAACAAAATTCCTCTAAACCAAATTAGCTTCAGGAACTTAAAATGTACTCCAAGACATTTCCCTCGAAACAAAGCAAAAAATCCCAGCAAGGATCATTACATACATGGAGCCAAACACAAAGACCAGCACTCACAGGGAACTTCCTCTAAGCTTCCATTCTGCTGACTGGTGGCTTCTATTTAAAAGGAGTCTTTTAATTAAGCCACTTTCACAGAATTTGAAACAAACCAAATACATTTGTAAGTAACAATTACTAAAACCCACAAAACTGGAGTTTTTCAAAGGTAGCGTTTAGTAGAGGGCATTGCACAAAAGGAACTGACAAAAATGTATACCTTCTGAAAAAGGAGGAGAGAAGAGATTTGTTTTGTCATTCAGGTCACTTCTAGCTTCCTCTTCTCCACATGAATGTTGCTAGAGGGTATATGTGCAGGAGGCAAAAAAACAAAGCTAACAGAAAATGTAGTCGCTCATGAGAAATATATAAATGGAAAGAGCAAGAAAGCAATAGAATGTGATGATGTCATTGAAAATCCTGAATTCAAACCATCCTTGTTCATCCTATTTCCTCTTTCTCACTCATAATTATCATCTACGTAGATAAAATTTATAGACCACTTACTATGTATAAGTCACCAGATTGAGGACATTCTGTGAGTATTGTCAATAAAATTTTATAACAATCTGGTAAAAAATGTTCTATTATTCTCTTTTTATAGATAAGAAATTAGAAGGTCAGAGAGTATGAGTCACAAATTGGATTTCCCAGAAAGCAAACTCTAATATGAAGTTTAGCAGGCAGGGTGTTTATTAAGGAGTGCTTATGAGACCAACAACTACTAGAGGGAATAAGAGGAAGCAGGGGTGGGAAGAGAGGGAAGTTGAGCAGCAGTGCACACCTACAGTCTTGCAAGAACCTCGCAGTGGCACATGCTTGTAATCCCAGTACTTTGGGAAACCGAGGTGAGTGGATCATGAGGTCAAGAGATCGAGACCTTCCTGGCCAACGTGGTGAAACTCAGTCTGTACTAAAAACACAAAAATTAGCTGGGCCTGGTGATGTGTGCCTATAGTCCAAGCTAATTGGAAGTCTGAGGCAGAGAAATCGCTGAAACCCAGGAGGCAGAGGCTGCAGTGATCCGAGATTGCACTCCAGCCTGGCAGCAAAGCAAGACTCTATCTCAAAAAACAAACAAACAAACAAACAAACAAACAAAGAAAACCTCTGTGAGCCCTTGGGCTAACATGGTATTTCAAAGATGTTCCATTGGACCACTAAATTGTTTCTGTGAGACCACTTGATTTGTTCTTAGATGTGAGCCATCTTGGGAAGTGGGTGTGACTTTAGATGAGACAGAATTTTTCAGAAGAGGCATTGGAGTCTGGGACATGTAGTACTCTCCATAGTTGAAACATCAAGCCTTTCATTGAAGAAAGATCTGGGTAGTGAATCACTGGATATAACACAATAAGCAACCAATTCAGGATGTCACAAGAGGAGGCAGACACAAATCTTAGCAGTCTGAGTATAAATATTGATCTAAAAATTTAGTACACATGGACATAAAGATGGGAACAAAGGACACTACAAAGGGGAGGAGGGAGGAAACTGGGTGAAGGCTGAAAAACAATGTATTGGGTACTATGCTCACTATCTGGGCCACAGCATCATTTGTAACCAAAACCTCAGCATCACTCAATATACCATTTAACGAACCTGTACATGTACACCCTAAACCTAAAATAAAAATTGAAATTAAAAAAAAAATTAGTCTGGGTGCAGTGGCTTATACCTGTAATCCCAGCACTTTGAAAGGCCGTGATGGGTAGATCACTTGAGGTCAGGAGTTCAAGACCAGCCTGGCCAACATGGTGAAACCCTGTTTCTACTAAAAATACAAAAAAATTGGTTGGGTTGGTGGAAGACACCTGTAATTCCAGCTACTTGGGACACTGAGGCAGGAGAATCTTTTGAACCTGGAAGGCAGAAGTTGCAGTGAGTTGAGATCATGCCACTGTACTCCAGCCTGGGAGACAGAACGAGACTCAGTCTCAAAAAAATAAAATAAATAAATAAATAAATAAGTAAATACAAATCTGATCTCAACCATTAACATTCTGTTGTCTCCTTCAGCCTTATTGGAATTGTATTCTCACACTTGCCTCTGAAAGAGTATTGGAAAGCATGATATTTTCCTATTTGTTTGTTTGTTTGTTTAGCTTTCCTTACTGGTCTTAGTAGCACTTGTGTTACAAATTCTTTTAAAAGTTATGTATATGCTTTTTGTGTAAGCAAATGTAATTTGGATAGCTTTCTTAAAATCATAAGCCCCCTCTCTAAATTCAGTACAAGTATTGATGTTTAGAGATGGCGTTCCTATCTTCTCTTAGAATGAATAAAGATTTTTAAAGAAATGTCTCAGAACCATCACCACTTTCTTCAGAACACCATTTCTCAGCATACAATTGCACACTTGTTTGTTAAATTATTTGGAAATGTTTTAAAATGATTTACTGAATGGGTGAGTGAATAAATGAATTTTTAAGAACTGATGCTATTTTCATACATGCTTTACCATTATAATTCATCCAGGTAGAGTAAAATGTTTGGGCCTTTTTCATGTAATGGTAAAATACAGCAGTTTTACTTTCAGCTGCTATTTCTCAATCACATCTTAAAGTTGAGGTCACAATTTAAACCCTATTTAGCAGAAGGATGACACGTTAGTTGAAGAGAAGTTGAATACTTCTTTTTCTAAAAGAACTGAAACAATCTTTTTTTTTTGATGAAGCAAAATAAATTATATCCTACAACACATAGCATTTGAAAATAACGTGGAGACTTTGTGGCACCCAAAGGGAAGATTGGTAAAATAACGATATGTGAATTAGATTGAAAATAAAATTCAAATCTTCTTTCTGGTTACACAGACACTGTATTTTTATTTAACAAGTTTTTATAAGGTTGGTTGCTGGGTATGCCATTTAAGTTTATATCTAGAATTACTCAAGGAGTATGGAATACACAAGACAGATTTATATACCTTTAAAAACAACAACATATTCTTGCTAAAATCATAAAACTTCAATGAGGGAAAAGTGGTTTCAAACTATTGATTTTTAGACATAACTATCTCAATCATTTAGATTTCAGTTAAGTGTTAGGAAACATAATAGAAAAAAAATTGAAATAGGAAAGTAATTACTAAAGCAGAGCTGCTGCTGGTCAATTTTTTTTTCTAAATAAATGCATTATAAACTGCAGCTACAGTTGACAATTTGATCTCCAGAGGAACAGATAGATACAGAAGGCTTTGTAAAGTCAATACAGCAAGATAGGTATAAAACTGTAAATGTTGGTATCATTAAAGCAAAACCAAAAGTTGAGAAAGGGCAAAATGAGGTGAATGTGAAAAAGAAGGAGCTCAAAATTAACAATGTAAGTGCAAGTATTAAAGACGAGAAGAGGAAGAAAACAGAAGGTAATATTCTTAAAAACAATAAAACAACTTTGTCTGATATAAGTGTAGTCGCTCCTGCTCTTTTTTGATTTTCATTTGTATTGCATGTTATTTCTACTTCTTCCCTTTCAATCTATGTATATTCTTATTAGTAAAGTGAGTCTTTGATAAACAATATATAGTAGAGCCTTTTAAAAAAATTCAGCCACTATACGTTTTTTGATTGAATAATTTAATCAATTTGCATTCAAGGTAATTATAATTTGTAAGCATTTTCTATTGCCGTTTTATAATTTGTTTTCTGATTGTTTAGTAGATGTTTTGCTTCTTTCTTCCTTTCTTGCAGTTTTCCTTTGTGGTGTGACATTATTTCAAAGGAATATGCTTTGAATCCTTTCTTTTTCATGATTGTATAAGTGCCATACGTCTTTGCTTAGTCATTACATGAGGCTTACATAAAACATATTATACTTAATAACAGGTTATGTTAATCAACTTGGTTTAATAACTCCACATTGTATACATCTAATGAATTATACTCCATAAATGTATACAATTATAATTTGTCAGTTACAAATAATATTAATTTCTAAAAAGAAAAAAATGACTTGTAATAATGTACCCGGTAACCATTTTACCTATAAGCATATCATTTACTCAGAAAAGTTAACTTTTTATAAGTGCAAATATCACACAATACACTAGTCAACAACAACAAAAACAATATTTATTTTAATATAAAAGAGTCATTGTGGAGCATGTTTAAGTTCCCTGATCCAGAGTACTGCACTTTCCACTTTCTAATGCTGAGTCCCTTTGTTTACCAAGGGTAGATGTTTTTGTCCACTGATCAGTTTAAAATGATCTAGATTAAGCTTAAAATTTACTCAAACCAACTAAGCTAACTCACTTGGAGTTAGAGAATTGGGTAAGAAAAAAAAAATTTTATAGTAGATTTTTATCTGCAGACTCATGGTTTCTTAGATTAGAAGAATCTTATTCTTCCTTATTTCTACCCTTATTGCCTAGCCTCATAATTTGCCTCATTGTGGTGAAGGAAATTTAACAAATGCTATTTTACATTCTTCAAATATTAGACACCTGATGAGATCTGCTAAGCTATGTTCACTTTCTGAAAGTCTATCTAACAACCTTAAGTGGTCACTTGGTTTAACAAGTCAGAGATGTAATATTTTCAGGAAAAAAAATTACTTTACTGCTTGTATTTAGTTTTCCAAAATTAGAAAAAATACAGAATTATATGTTAAATAGTATACAGCTTTTAAAATCAATTTCTAGTGTTTATTACTTCACATTAAGGAACAGTAAAAATAAAACAGGGAAAGACTTAGAGGCAATTAAATTTTTTGTCATTTACTCTTTCTTGATGTAACTTGTACTGTTGAATTAATTATATTTACTCACCCTTTCTTAAAGCTGAAAGAAAAAGAAGGGATTTCTGTCTAGGTATCCATTCCTTTCCAGAAAATATTTACTGAGGCATATTTGAGTCAAAGAAATAGTCCATTATGTTATCTCCTAAGCAGACTTAATAGTAATTTTACAGCTTCCATTCTTTGATATACAATCTTAATTTAAAACAAACCAACCAAACAAAAAAACTCCCCAAGTACATTAATAGAATATGTGTACTGTAATTTTTATTTTAGCTTTAGTAAGCAATTTATGCTCTAGGATCAGAATAATTTTCAATACCATTTCTAATATGTTTCAAAGGAAATTTTACCCATATCATATGAGTAACTCTCAGTATGTAAATCCAATAGCTCTATGTGTCACTGAATCTCTTGATCTCTTTGTGGCATTTGTTATTTCCTAATCTCTTCTATTACCTGTCTTAGCATTATTCAAAATTATCTTTTCTTCATGACCTCTGTAACCTGGCTCATTCTCTTTGTGTTATGCACTTTATTATAGAGTTGTTTCTCAGGTATCTGCCCTAAAACTTGATCTTCAGCAGCAAAACTCTCATCCATTGCAATCTCATACAACTTGTGATGTCGATGCTACTTCTCTATCCTTACAAGTCCAAATATTACAATTCAACCATGGCCTCCTTTCTCTGAAGTTTCTAGTCAATTCATAAAGGTCTTCATTGAAAATAACTATTTTGAATCTTACCAGCAACTCAAATTAACAGATGCAGCACTGGATTAATCAGCTTTCCTTCAACCTTATTTTTGTCAATGCTCTGTGTTTATATTAGTATATTATTTTCTTATGTTATTTTTCATATTATGTTTTTAGTATTTTTACATGATATAAGAAATATGTATAAGTATACATAGCTTAACCTCTAACATCCAATTTAAAACAATATCTGCCTTATCAGCTTAAATTGTAGCTCTCTATGTTGTACAGCACTGTGGTACTGGTGGAGAGAGAAAAAGGAGGCACCATTGATAGATTTAAATAGGTGACTACAGACAGTCTCTGTCAGAAAATCAAGTAATAGAGCTAAAGATGAGATGAGCTAGTAAAGGAAGATTGGAAACAGTATGTGCTTGCTTTAGGAGAAGTTTTGGAGACTTTACAGAAAAGAAGAGGTATTTGAACATTGGAAAAGAGATTGAACATTGAAATAAAGGAAAAAGAAATATGTGATATCTTTGGATTACCTATAATAAATTACATGATGGATTTCATAGTAAATTATATATGCATTTTTAAGACAATAAATATAATTAAAATGTCTTTCAAATGCATGGGGGATGTTTAACTGATTGACATTCCCTTGAAAACTTCAACTCAGACTAGCCTGCAGGTAGCTAAATTTTAGTGATATTACATACACTTGGCTCATATTTCTACAATATTTCTAGCAAAAGTTTCTTAAAGTCAGAATCTCAATATTTCCAGTGACTCTCACATTTAGTATTTAGTATTTATTGAGCAAAAAGTAAATGAATGATTGCAGACTTACCCAGGTAATTGTTATATGTTCCTCAAATCTTACCTGTACCTTTTATTTCGAGATATGTTTCTGTGTCTGTATTTAACACTCTAATTTGTGAGTTCATCCAAATTTCTTAACTTCTATCATAAGCTCCTTTCCATTTACTTCATGTTCTGTTTCTCATTAGTGACTTTTATTTGCCCGCTTCTCATAGTCCAATCGCTGTTTTCATTTATGCAGGTCCTTTGCTCTTTAATTCTGTGGTTTTTTGCAATAGCAGATATATTGAACCAGCCAAAGCATACTGGAACCCTTGACTAGAAGCTGCGATGACTTGCTTGCTTCTGTTTTCCTTTTGTGCTCTGGGAATTTTCCTAGTGGTTGACTTCAATCTTGATAGTGGTGAAAATATTTGAAGCATGATTACACTTCCAAGAGCTTTATAACTATTCTAAAGATTACTGAATTGAAGTTGTGACTCACTTAACTTCAAAGCAGCACTGCAAATAGTCTCTTTAAATATCTGAAGTACGTAAATAGCATGGTTAGACTAAATCATGTTTAAGAATATGTGGCAGTAGCCTTCCTTTCTAAGAACAAGAAACTTGAAAGGATATCAGTACATTTCGATTCAGCAAACTCTTGTTTTTGCCCTGTAGTCTAATTCTAACTTTGGACAAGACATCCAATTCAATGTGCTATCACTCCTGATACAATAGCTTTCAAATCTTCTTGACTGTTACTCACACAAATAAATTCAGGAACACATGGGAGGGACACACACCCACACATTTGCACACATACACATATTTGAGGCAAAAGTGTCATAAAGCTATATTCACATACTTATAGTGCTTACGCTTACTATAATTCATGCTATTATTTTTTCTAGATGCAAAATATTATTATTACTGGTCACAAAAGTAGCACTGGCTACAAAACTTATTTCATATGACAGAAAAGTGTTATGAACTACACTTTGAAAAACCCAGCCATGTGTAAATAACTTTGAATGAACTGGCTTTAGCAGGCTAGTAAGATGGAGAGAGTAGGACTAGAATAGTTTTGAGCAGTATCATTAGAATGCCTTCTCTTGAGATACTACATACCTATGGGAAAACACTCTGTACTTTCCAATTTTTCAAAGAATTTTTAAAATAACAAAATTTTAACTGGAAAATATTTTACTGTAATAATCATGATTACCATTAGTTCATATATATATTTGGAAAATATTTGACATCTTGCAGTTTTAAAGATTTGCAAACTATCTGTATCTCATATTTCCTGGTAGTATTTGAATTTTTGAAGTACTTTTATAGCTGTGAAAACAATAATATTTGATGAAAAAAATGTAGTTTTAATCTTTTTAAGCTCTTCAAAATGTTTTTTAAAAATCTTACATCAGATGAAAACTATGATGCCTGGTATTAAAACATCAGTTGTGGAATTCTAAGCTTATATTAATAAAGACCAATATTCAGAAGAAAATAATAGATTTACTCAACCACTTAAAATATAACAATTCATGATCTATTCTTAGATTTTATCTCCAACATCTGATAGAAAAAGTGTATGGAGGATGTTAGATTCACAGCTTGATTGATATACTTAAGATGCTTAAAGTGCATTAAAATATTTTGATAGTTTATACACTAGAATCTAGATCCAAGTGGCTAATTAGCTTTCACAAATGCCACCTCTGATTGACAGAGACTGTCACCAATTAAGGAGGCATGGGTTGAGGTTCAGAGTGGTGCTCAAGATAGTAGTCCTCACATTCAAGAACGTGGAAAATGCAGGGAAGATCTAAGAGGCAGGTAAGTACTTACGCGTAAAGAAAAACACTTTCACTGTATTTCGTATTAACACTCTGATGTATCTAAATAGTCAGACCATCAAAACAGCCATTCCATAGTGGCTGTGCCAAAAAAAACAAAACAAAGCAAACTGAATGCTTAGCCTGTATCCGAGACAGCCTTTGAATGTGAAACACTCATGTTGAGACTTCAAACAATTTAAAACAGATTATTTTATGAAATCTATTGGCCAGTAAAGTATGCTTTTTGAGCATAACCTTTCATTCATTCATTTAATAAGTATCCACTGAATATTTTCTATGTGTCAGTGTGTTAGGTGCTAAGAATTCAATAATAGACTATGTAGGATCTCTGCCTTCTGTTTTTTTTTTTTTCTGTTTTTCTAATTTTTACTTTCTTTTCTAGTTTTTACTTCTTTTCCTATGAAAGGGTCACTTTCATAGACCTCATTCATTTTCTGTGGCAAGCAATTTTCTTTTCATCGATTTTCACTAATTGCTGACTCTTATATAGCTTTTGCTCGGCTGTTTCCTTTAATTTTAGTCAATGCCTAGAATGTGCTTAGAATTCTCCCAATGAGAATATCAACTCTCAATTCTGAGAAAGTTGGGACATCCAGTCCATTTGATCCCAGGGCACATAACTAGGTATCTATTGCTGTGTTACAAACAATCATTAATTGATCATTTCAATAATATTAACTTATTTTTCTTTACAAATCTGCAATTCTGACAGGGCACAATGGAGAAAGGCTGTTTCTGTATGATGTAGCATACAGTGACTCAAATAAACTCAGTGGCTTGAGGATTTATTTCCAAGTATGTGTACTAATGTGACTGTCAAGTTAATAGTGGCTGTCAGTTTGGAGCTCAGCTGAGGCTATTAGTTGCAAGCTTTAGTTTCCGTCTATGTGAGCCCCTCCATGGAGCTGCATGAATTTAGATTCCCCAGATTGCAGCTACGTTCCAATAGTGAATGTGCATGAAAACTAGGCAGAATCTGCAATGCTTTCTGTGGCTGAATATTAGCAATCCCAGAATATCACTTCTGCCAAACTCCCTTGGTAAAGCAAGTCATCAACTCAATAGGAAATAGACCTCACCTATTGATGAGAAAAAGTGAAAATAATTGTTTTTTGTCTTTAGCTTGACACACATGACAAATATGTCTGATACCTCATTCCTAGCCTGGTCTTAGATATGGTTCTGAATCTAGAGTTTGTCTTTCTCTTTTCTCTTTTGCATACTCTTTTTTTTTTCTTTTTCTTTCTACCTCTGCAGTATGTTAACATATCTTGTATTTATGCTCCCCAAACCCTCTGCTTAGTTCTTCTCTACCTTGTATGTGTCTCATACAAGGTAAAAAAAAAAGTATCCTGAGGGATGGATGAGGTTTTCACAGTACGGAGGGACTGACAGTGATACTTTCACTGTTATGTTCGATTTGTGTTTCTGTGTATTGTGGTTTATCTGTGCCCAAGTCAGTGACTTTTAAGTTTATATTACCTAGTTTTAATGAAATTATCATCATAAAATATTGATGGCATTTAAAATGATTGCTCTAGAAAAGCAGCATGTTTATCTCTAGAGTTAAACAAGAAATTAACAAAATGAATATTTCACCTAGCACAGTCTATAAACTCTGCCTATGTGTTGTTAATATACATTCTAAAAAGACAGTGTCACAAAAAATCAGCCAACAATTGCAAATGTCAATACTCATTTAATACAATTTGCAACCATAAACATTGTTCTAAGCATATTCCTTGTTTTGGGATTTTTAGCTAATGATAGTATCATGCATAGCTTTATATTTTAAAATACTATCTAGCTTATCTATATGTAATCGTTTTTAATTTTAAAATTTGTATATATTTTATAATGCATATAACACAGTGATTAATGAAAACTTATTTGTATTAACATAATATTTTAGATAAATTAATATGTTTATATATAGTGTATATGTAAATATTTTCTACTGAGATAGTGGAAAATTTAAATGTTTTCATAAGTGGCCTCTGATTCTTTGAAGTAGTTTTTCTGTCTTTTAGTGATCTGGTTCTATTCAACCAACATAATCCTTGAGCTAGTGGCTTCACAGGGCTAACCGTTGGCTCTCAATAACTGAACTTTTTTTCTTTATTTGTTGATATTTTTTCAGCTGTATTTTTAAATTTCCTATACATTTGTCTGCATCACAAAACTTCAATAATCAGAAAATTCCACATTTTTTAATAATAATTTTACTTTAAGTTCCAGGATACAAATGCAGAACGTGCAGGTTTGTTACAAAGGTATACGTTTGTCATGGTGGTTTCCTGCACCTATCAACCCATCATTAAGGTTTTAAGCCCTGCATGCGTTGCATTAGCTATTTATCCTAATGCTCTTCCTCTCCTGACCCCCCTCCCCACTACTGGCCTTAGTGTGTGAGTTTTCCCTCTCTATGTCCATATGTTCTCGTTACTCAGTTCCCACTTATGAGTGAGAACATGTGATGATTAGTTTTCTGTTCCTGTGTTGGTTTGCTGAGACTGAAGGCTTCCAGCTTCATTGATGTCCTTGCAAAGGACATGAACTCATTCCTTTACATGGCCACATAATCTTTCATGGTGTTTATGTGCCACAGTTTTTTTCTTCAGTCTATCTTGATGGGCATTTGGGTTGGTTCTGTGTCTTTGCTATTGTAAATAGTGCTGCAATAAACATACATGTGTATGTGTCTTTATGGTAGAATTATTTATATTCTTTTGAGTATATATCCAATAATGAGATTTCTTGGTCAAATAATATTTCTGGTTCTAGATCCTTGAGGAGTCACCACACTGTCTTCCACAACGTTCGAACTAATTTACATTCCCACCAATAGTGTAACAGTGATACTATTTCTCCACAGTCTTGCCAACATCTATTGTTTCTCAACTTTTTAATAAACACTATTCTGACTGGTGTGAGATGGTATATTAACGTGGTTTTAATTTGCATTTCTCTAATCATCAGTGATGTTGAGCTTTTTTATATGTTTTTTGGCCACATAAATTTCTTCTTTTGAGAAGTGTCTGTTTATATCCTTTGCCCAATTTTCAATGTTTTTTTTTCTTATAAATTTGTTTATGTTCCTTGTAGATTCTGGATATTAGGTCTTTGTCAGATAAGTAGATTGCAATTTTTTTCTCTCATTCTGTAAGCTGCCTATTCACTTTTGTGATAGTTTATTTTGCTGTGCAAAAGCTCTGTAATTTAATTGAAAAGTCCACCTTCTATTGATCGTTGGTTACATTATTACACTTTAATCTCTTCTTCTTCTTTTTTTTTTTTAGATGAAGTTTCGCTCTTGTTACCCAGGCTGGAATGCACTGGCGCGATTTTGGCTCACTGCAGCCTCCATCTCCAGGGTTAAAGTGATTCTTCTGCTAGCCTGCTGAGTAGCTGGACTTACAGGCACCAGCCACCATGCCCAGCTCATTTTTTGTATTTTTAGTAGAGAGAAGGTTTCACCATGTAGGCCAAGATTGGTCTCAAACTCCCAACCTCAGGTAATCCACCTGCCTCTGCCTACCAAATTGCTGGGATTACAGGCATGAGCCACTGTGCCCAGGCTTTAATATCTTCTTAGTTTCTTCAGCACAAAGTATGTATTATAGAGTCCTTTGTCTTATATTGTTGTTAATGTTCCCTAATCTCTTCATCTAGGTTGTAAACTCTCTGAAGTTAAAAAATATTTTTAAAATATAAAAACTGTTGAAAAGAAGAACAAGGAAGAAGCTAAAGAAAAGAAAAGGTACTCAGAACTTAAGGAGGGATATAAAACTGTTATTATAGTTTGAAGATTCCTTTCAAATTTAGGATACAAAAAAGTGACTTGAAAATTATCTTTTTTTTTTTGGATGTTGTATACATCTAAATCCCACTTCAGAATCAATGTAGGCAAACATTTGTCTTATTTAGATTATATGCCAAAAAACTATTCCCTGTGTTTAGCTGTATTAAGATATTCTTGAGAATTCATCCTGACATTAGTTGCCCAAATAGATAAAGGAAAATCTCCCACAGCATAATCTTTATTTCCCTCTCAAAAAATTTCATTGGAAGTCAAGTTTACTATAACACAATATGATGAAAATAACTTGACTTTCAGACTTTTCTTGTAGTGTTTTGGCAATTATTGTTAACAACATTCATGAGATCAGAAGTGAATTTCCTTGTGTATTAGAGTGCTTCATTTCTTTTATTCATTTTGCAGTCATGATCTCTTTGGTTCACTTTCTTTCTTTTAGAAAATTCATGCTGGAAAATTGAAAATAAAATGCTTCCAGAAGTCCTAAAATTCCAAGGTGGACAATAGTGTAATTATTTGATCATTATTGAGAACATGCTGTAGATGACTTGTCCAACTAAGCACTTTACACAGACTATCTTTGCCTCCTTCTTTCCTAAACCTGAAACAGTGCCTGAGACACAATCTCGCATGCATGTACTTTATTTTAAAGGCTATAGATGGAATAAAAGATAAGGGCCAAGGGAAAGCAAAATGGGGAAGAAAGGAAAACCAATAGGGGTAGACAGTGTCCTGTTTACTATAGTGGAGAATTGAAGTTCGATTCCATTAGAAACGTTTTGAGGAACGCTGTAGAATGAACCTCAGAACGGTCTGCCTAAAAGGCTAAGAAACTGAAACATGTTATTGGTCGTAAGCTCTCTTGGGTCCCCAACCTGCGCTTCGGTGCTCATGCTAAGAGATGTCTTGCTTTGGAGACAAACTTAAGACTCAAAGGAAAACATTCCTAAGGTAGCCAAAGTGGGGAAGCAGTGCTGTGCAAGGAGCTGTCCATCAATATGGTGCTGAAACCAAATTAGCCAAGAGGATACTTTATAACCCATAATTTAGAGCTGACAAAACTCTCTTTTAGAGTTAAAGAAGAGAAGTAAATTACTCAATGTGACATAGGTAGGAACTGGTGAATTCATTATTCAAAACAACTTAATTTTGCTTCAAAACAAGAAATCTAATAATATAGACCATGAGATATAGAGGTACTGGTAGGGAAGGACATTCAACCAATTACAGCAAATAACAGCTCTTTAAAGTGTTTTAAAGGTGCTTGTATAGTACAAAGCACGGTACATAGTATAATATAAAGGTTTTTGTATAACATAATCATTCAGAGCACAAACAGTGGCACCAGACTGGTGGCTTCAAATCCCATTTCATCTACTTTCTCGCTGGGTTTCACTTGGCTGTGATTCCTTTTTTTCCCCTTGTTTTCTTTTTTACTGTTATTGTAAAAAGAGCTTTACAGTAATTCCAAATTCATAGATATGTTGTGATAATTATGTGAGATTATATAGGTAAAAATACTTCAACCTGAAGCTGGAGCATCAGAAGTTATAAAATGCTAGCTATTTTTAATATTATTGCTATTTAATTTCTTTCCAAATTCCATCACCACTTTCAACTGAGAAAGAAGTAATGTAGACACCTCATAGCTACATTATGAGTTTCTCAGTGCAGCGGAATGTATCTTATTAATCTTTTTTTAAACCATTGGCTAGCAGAGAGTTTATGTCTTATGGTACTATATACACAGAAACCAACACACAAACTAACAGACTTTATCAGATATTTTCTAAGATGTGCTGTTAATAATTGTTGTCAGATAGAGTCATACTGGTATAGATACTTATACTTTAACCAAAGACTCTAAGTGACTTGAAATTTATGAAAACAATACAAGTTTAAAAAATCATGCTATATTGTGAAATCAGTTTTGTGTGGTATATAATATAATATAGCTACCCTATTAATTTAAGCATAACCATAACAAATTACGGGTTCAATGCAGTGGGATACTATTACAACTTTGCCATACTCATTTCAATAGTGTTGTTTTCCAATATGTTCTTTGGAATTACTTAAATTAATATGTTTGGAACAGTAATCTTCTCATACAATACATAATGTCTGTCTCTGGAAGTCTACAAGTTTCTTCAAGCTGTTTTTATGTGTTTTATATTAGAGTCACATTTTTCTAGATCAGGATCCTAATTACTATATCAGAGAACATTTTTAGTCTTTTCTAATATACTTGCTTCAAGTTTAATATTGAGTGTTCATAATCACTAGTTTTAAAGAGAATTATCTTCCTTACATGATATCCTTCAAACTGCTAATTTCTTGCTTTGCTATTATATCCTAGAAAGACTCACTGAAGCTACAGCGGTGTTCAGCTGTTTTGATCTGTGGATTATATTCTGAGATAGGGTGCCCTGTCATATACCAGTGTGTACTTCCACAGGGTAGTGTGGAATAAAGGACTGTTGTTAGTCTATTTCACTTTTTAATTTTTTAGTAAGAAATGGAACTTCCTGATCGGAATCTGAAAACAAAACCAAACCACAAATCATTGTTTGTATTTGCCAAAGCCATGAACAATATACATTTCTTGGGTGTCTTGACTAAATAACTTCATTGGCAGACTATCTTACAACAGTTATTATTTAATCCCTCCACTCCTCATATAGAGTGGGCCACATTTGCCCTGAGAAACTACTTCATACATACCTTTTGAATAAATTACTATTAATGTGAGGACATTTTCATGTGCAGTGTAACCTTACTACTGAATGATATCACATATAACAAAACACAGTAGAATGAAGAATAAATTCAATAAAATATGCCAAATATACATAGAACTAAAACATTTATGTAAGACAATATATATTTAAATTAATTTTCACACTTTCCTTTTTCATTTTTTGAGGCAATGTCACAGTCACCCAGGCTGGAGTGCAGTGGTGAGATCTCGGCTCACTGCAACCTCTGCCTCCTGTGTTCAAGAAAATCCTCCACCTCAGCCTCCCAAGTAGCATGAGTTTGTAGATAACATTGTATTGGTTAAGCAGTTCTGCTAATTTTGGAAATGTTCTCTCACATGTTTAATTGCCATCTATCTTTAGGTCAGTTTATGGTTCCCTTATTTGTGACAATTGGACTTTTCTCCATATCATCTCCTATCTTCCAAAAGGCTCTCTTGGACTTGTTCATTTGGCAGTTGCTGGATTCCCACTG
>CAUYLG010068604.1:0-12691 GCA_963573385.1 Cacajao melanocephalus | reverse complement strand
GGCTTACTGAAACCTCCTCCTCCCGGGATCAAGCAATTCTCCTGTTCAGCCTCTCAAGTAGCTGGGACTACAGGCGTGTGCCACCATGCCCAGCTAATTTTTAGTAGATCCTGTTGGCCAGGATCGTCTCCGTCTCTCGTGGTCTGCCCACCTTGGCCTCCAAAAGTGCTGAGATTACAGGCATGAGCCACCGCGCCCTGCCAAGAGGTTTGCTTTTGATCCAAACAGTGACTATCTGTCCTCTCCCTGCCAGATAGATGATTGCTTCCATGGAGAGGAGAAGGCTATGGGTCAGGTAGGCTTAGCAGAAAGGGAAGTTAGGTCCAGCAAATCCTCTTCTCCCATTTTCCTTCATTTTAAAAACTGTAAAGTAAATGGCTGCTTACAGATAAACTTGAGTCACCTCTGTTCCCAAACTCACTTTTATTTCCTTTCCCCTAACTGTCCTTTCCATTCTTTTTCAGAGAAGCAGTCACTGTCATAAACTAATGGATTGTTTTGGAAAAAACCATCTATATGGATTGAGTCTTTCTATTTATGAACATGGTATACCTCTGTCTTTAGGTGTTCTTTAGAATTTCCAATAACGTTCTGTGATTTCCCTATAAAGTTCTTACACATCTTATTTATTCAGAGGTAGATAGAATGCTGTAACAAGGGGTACTTTTTTCTATTATAATTTCTTACTGATTATTATTTGTATAAAGGTTCTCCACTGATTTTAACATTCTGATTTTGCATTTGGCAATTCTGATGAATTCTCTTATTCTCATAATTTTTAGATATCTTGAATTTTCTATGTCAGAAATCTGCGAGTCTTTATTTCTAATTCTTACGCATTTTATTTATTTTTCTTATCTAAATCCATTGATTAGGGCCTGCTTTACACTGTTGAATAAGAAAGTGACAGTGAGCAACTCATTCTTGACTTCAATATGAGTACTTCTAAGGTTTTGCTAGTAGCTATAATGTTTGTTGTACGTTTTGGGTTAAAAAAATCCTTTATCAAGTTAAGAAAGTTTTCTTCTATTCCTAGATTGTAAAAAAGTTTCAATTCTGAATGTAATGAATTTCATGAGGACATGGGGTTTTATCTCTTTTGTTCCGAGTGGCTAGATTAGTGCCTGTAGGCCATGAGTAAATTATTTATTGAATGAACAAATGAATTGATTAATTGGAGCTCATAAAATATTTTACTTTTTGACATATCTATTGATGTAATTATATACTTTTCCTTTTTAAAATCATTAATGTGTCTTTTTGCTTATTGGCCAATTGCCGCTCACCACATACACATCAGACTCACAATTGGATTTTTCCTTCCCTTGTAGATGTTCAAAAAACTACACAATTACTACTATGAGTCTTTATTTATTCATTCGATGCATGTTTATTGAGCATCTACTATGGATTAAGTATTGTGGTAGCTGTTAGAAAGCCAAAGCTGAAGAAGAACTAATCAGTTTCATAATTCATATGAATATTCATGGCATCATATTGTTGGAAGAGATCTTGGATTAGATCTGATCCAACCCTCTTATTTTGCAGAGGAGGAAATGGAAGCTCCACAGGCAGATATGACTAGTTTATGATCTGTCCAATCTGTTTAATTCAGAGGATTCAAGTGACTCTGAGACCCAATGTGTCAAGAGAGTCTACTCCAGGACAACTATTGAGAAGAAAGAAGAATCATAAAAATATTAACATCAGTTGTTCCTGTATTTTAGGGGAGTATTATAATTTTCCTTAAGGGAAAAGTATTGTTTTCTTTAGGAAAGCCTGATAATGGATGTTTGCTTATGAAAAGAGAGACTGAGGCTAATTCTGGATTTGAGAAGTTGAGACAGTGGAATTGCATTTGTTGTGGATAACAAATTAGCAGGACTTTGCAGCTCTGCCTTATGGAGTTGGGGCCTGGAACTGAAAGAAGCGAGAGAATAGGAAAGTAGACCATAGGAACATGATAGCAGATCAAGCCTTAAGGACAGATAGCAGATCAGTCCTTGAAGACAGAATATCTAATCAACTTTAGCAATAGTAATATCTAATATTCAGTTTTAAGCGGTTTCCTGTTCTGCGTGATAACATTCCTTGGTAATGCCTAAACCTTCAGTGAAGTTGTATTGGTGGTGCTAAAAGGAATTGACATGAAGTGTGGACAGGCTTAAAGTGACGTGAGGTCTTGCTTACACCTCCCTCTTCTTGAGGTTGGTCTTGTCGTCGTGGCAGCAGCATTGCACCTAAAGAGTTCTAGAGTTCTAGATGGTGGCCAATAGCAAAGTAAGTAGAGGGTCCCTTGGATCTCATGGTTAGAAACCATGTTATCAGGGAGGGACAGGGCACAGAAGAAGAGAATCCCCTTTCATCCTAAAATACCAGAGGAAGATTGGCAGTTGTTCTCTGTCGTTTGCATATACAGTCTAGTCCCTCATAGGGACTGACCATGTGTGCTAGCTGTTGCTACTGCCAGGCTCTTGTTTCTTGAATCCATACCCCCACACCCGTACTTTTTACTTGGGATCTTGGCGCTGGGACTGTAAACAGTTCTTCTTTGCCTGCTGGCCCTGTTAGGCTCTGCCAGTAGGTGGTGCTAGAGAGAGACTGCCTGGCTGGAGCAGGGAGAGGGGATGGCCGCCTTCCTGTGGGCTTCCCGTCTGTCTCTGAGCATCACTCCAGCGATTCATCCTGGCTGCAGCAGTGCCTCCCTGCAGCAGCTGCCGAATCTACTCTGCAGGTTTTCCAACAGCACAGAACCAGCTGTACCCACAGACACTGGCACCAACTGGCTGGTACCCTGCCCTCATGGATCTGAGTTTCACCTCTGTGGAACACCTCCTGATTCGAGCTTCCAAATGTTAATAATTACAATCTCTCTCCTTTATTCCCCCAGCTTTAGGGGATTAGGGGCTCTTCCCTTAGTTGTTCCTTCCATGGTACCCTAGAATTCTCTGTTGACATTTCCAGTTACCTAGTTAGCAGTTCTTTACGTTCTTTCTTGCACAAATAACTGGCGAGGTTTCTGCCTCCTGACTGGACCCCATTGGATACACTAGCAGTCTCTTTAGGGGAACTTTGGGCTTGATTCTGGCTGCAGTTGGGACCCCCTGGGGCTAGGACAGGCTGGCCTTCAAGTCTTCCCCTCCGGGGTCACTTTGCTGCTTGCCATAGAAATGCCTGGTCAAGCATGCCCAGCAAGACTGTCACCTTCCATGTATCTCCTCTCCACTGGGCACAGATACCTTCCGGGTCTTCTCCATGTCAGGTGCAAGCTTCTAGGGGCCATCTGTCCTCTCCTGTCTGGAAATGCTTGCTGCTATCTCTTTATTGTCCTGCCCATGTCTTGTACTATGCACGGCATTGGTGGGACTCTCAATTTCTAGCGTTAGTCAAGAAAGAGCACATTAGGGAGCTTGCTTTGGGAAGCCCACAGGAAAGTGGCCATCCCCTCTCGCTGCACCAGCCTCTGTCCGTCTCTCTCCAGCACCACCTACTGGCCTGCGTGTAGTCCCGGCTACTTGGGAAGCTGAGGGGGGAGGATTGCTGGAGTGCAGGAGTTCAAGGCTGCAGTGAGCTATCATCACACCATTGCCCTCCAACATGAGCTGCCGTGACTCTTAAAAAAAAAAAAAAAAAAAGAAATAGCATGTTAGTCCACACATTTATAGATACACCTAAACTTCCAGAGGATTCTCTCATATTTTTTTTCACTTCCCCTGTTTTTTCCTCATTAATTGGAGGCCTTAAGCTACTCTGCTCTCCCTACATTGCTTTACCTTCCACCAACTCTTGTCTCCTATTTCCAGGACTTTTTTATCTTGCCTTGGGGCAGAGGGAAGAAAAATACATTTTCCCAATTCACACCTGCCCTCCAGTGACTTGTCTCTCATGGCCTACTGTCCACTGTACCTGGCATTTTGGAACTCACCTTCTTCCCCTTACCCCTTTAAAAAGCTTCATTAGAGGAATTTTCTAGAAACATGCAGGTTGATGTCTCCTATTACCAGCTGGTTAAAAGTGAACACGCCATTTATCAGTCTGCTTTTATTATATTATGTTCCTAATGGTGGCAAACGAGGTAAGAAGTAGGAAGGAAGATGGTGTAAGCTCAGGAACCCACCAAATCTATCGTACGGCCTGGGTTCCCCCAGCCTGCTTTGTGGATTTTGTCTCACCGTAACAGAGCTCCCAAGGAGACTGCAGAGTCAGTTCCCTTAAGCACTGTAACCAAAGCCTAACTCTTTCATTCCACCCAAAAATGTCCCCAGCTCAGCCTCTTTCCTGAAGTCCCCTTTCTGCCTCAGATGCTAATTGCATTTAACTCATCCGCAAGTGAAATGTCCACACAGAATTCCATTTTAATTAGCATACCATACTCTTTGTGCAAATTTGCTTCCAGAAGAGTCCCATTGCAGCTGCTCGGAGATGCTAATGGCAAGGCCCCTTGATATTTTCCCGATAGCTTTCAGCTGCAACAGCACTGAGGCAGAATGCCATAAGCATCCTGCCCAACTGTATTACTGGGGAACACCTGATTGGCTAGAAGTTGATCCTCCTGTAACTTTTCTGAGTTCTTTACATTTTACTCATGAACCCTGAATGTGCCCCTTATCAGGTTGCCATGAAAGGTAACAGTGTCTAGGATGAAAAGAAGAATTAGGCTCGGGACTATTTCCTTCCCTCTGTCCCATGAAATTTCAGTACTAAGAGGGACTTTAAAATTGTTCTGTCTAGCTGGTTCATTTTATAACTGGGAAAAAGTATGTTGTCCGCCCCCCCAACACATGTTTTTTGGCTTGAATTGGCGCTAGAATCTCCAGCTAGTAGTTCTTAATGCTGGATGCCCATTAGAGTCACTTGGGAACTTAAAAAAAAAAAAAAGCAATGCCAGGCCCCATCCAGACCAATTCTGGGACTCCGGAATTGCTATTTTTTTTTTCAAAGCTATATTATGGGCTGTGTTGTGTCCCTCCCATCTATACGTTGAAGTTAGAATCCCCAGTACTTTAGAATGTGACTGTTTTTGGAGATAGTGCTTTTAAAGATGTAAATAAGATACACCGAGGTTATTAGGGTGATCCCTAGTCCAATATAACTGGTGTCCTTATAAGAAGAGGTGATGATGGCTGTGCACAGTGTCTCACACCTGTAATCCCAGCACTTTGGGAGGCTGAGGATTACTTGAGGCCAGGAGTTTGAGACCAGACTGGCCAACGTGGTGAAACCTTGTTTCTACTAAAAATACAAAAATTAGCCAGGCGTGGTAGTGCATGCCTGTAATCCCAGCTACTCAGGAGGCTGAGGCATGAGAATCGCTTGAACCTGGGAGGTAGAGGCTGCAGTGAGCCGAGATGGCACCATTGCACTCCATTCTGGACAACAGAGTGAGACCATATTCTCCCCCTTCCCCCAAAAAGATGGTGATGAGGACATGAATGGATACAGAGGAAGACCATGTGAACACACTGGAAGGAGATGGCCATCTACATGTCAAGGAGAAAGGCCTCAGAAGACACCAATCCTGCCAACACCTTGATCTCAGACTTCTAGTGTCCAGAACTGTGAGAAAATACATTTCTGTTGTTTAAGCCACCTGGTACCTGTGGTACTTTGCTATGTACCTGAGCTGAGTAATACTGTCATGCCAGACTCCTATTAACTTCAGCAGGGATGGCCCCATGTGCCAGAGGCTGAAGAAGAGACTCGGAGCCAGTGAATGAGACATAGGGTTTGTTGAGGGACTGACATACCAGGGTGGTCCAGCAGTGGTGGGCTGGATGGAGAACCACAACTGCGTATAAAAGCATGCAGTTTGTACAGCATTTTCACTTGGCACTCTCCCCTTAAAAACCTCCACCTGGCAACCTTCATTTAAACCCAAATAAAGGGCCTCAATCCCCTGTATGACCTGTTTTGCCATGGGCTGGGCCAGGGCTCCAGATGTTCCTCACAGATAAGGAATGAATCTCCAGGTTGACCACTGCTGGATTCCTTAGCGTGGAACTCTGATCACATGCTCTTCTTCTGAAGTTAAGCAATTGCTATCACGTGTGTCTGACATATATCTACTTCCCATGTAATTCTAACGAGTAGCCGAGGCCGATTGCCAGTGGGCTGCAACAGAGCCTGGAACTTAGTAGGAGTTGCAGAATCAGGTTTTCTGAATAAAGGATTGAGTTTTCTAATTCTTTCCAGTGTTCATGCCACAGTACCTCGTCCACAAACATCCAAATCTACTGGAAGAATCGACAGAGAGCAATAATTTTCCAGTGTTATACCTACTCTCTTCCTGAATTCTCTGCTGAAGCCGAACTGGTTTTCTTACCGTTCCTGAACGCTGTGCAAGTTTTCATGCCTCTGGGCATCTTCTCTTTTGCTGATTGGTATGTCCTCTTGCTTTCTCAGCTGCATGTAATGCTAGCTGTCCTTCAAGTTTCTCCTACTACCCTAGTCAGAAGCTATGCTTTTGCTCCTCTGGGCTCCTATAGCCACTAGTATTTGTGAAAGCAACTTGGCATTTATATATGCACACCCCTGATATTTACCCTGTTGTCCTCTGGGAAGACCACCAGCTTCAATGAGATCTGGAGTCAGTTACCCCAATTTTTTTTTGCCTTGGCTTTGCCTCTAACCAGGTAGCTGATTTTGGGTTAGTCACATTCTCAGACAGGATCGCTTTTCTCTCAGCTGTTAAAAAGCTGGGCTGGATGAGTTTCTGTTGAGTTTAAACATCATCTGGCCTGTGGCTCAATAGTATCCACAGCTGCTCTCTCAGCTTTATTGGCCAGTGCCTGCCACAGAGCTTTGGCATTCAGGGACTGCTTAATAAATATGTAATGAATAAATGATTGAATGAATTTGTACATGTGTCAGACCTGAAAGAGACATAGCATCAGAGCTTGGCAAACAGTGAAAGCTAAAAAAAATAAAAAAAAAAAATCTGAGCAGCTGAATGAATGAATGAGGGGAAGTTATAGATCAGTTGGTCCAGTCAGTTCATTTTACAGATGAGAAAACTAAGATAGAAAACATTCTCAGAGGGGAGTTTATGGCTCATTTTTTCATCTGAGTGAATAAATGGAGTCCATTAACACCCCAAACTGAATATGAAGTACAAACACTATAAGGCAAGACATCAATTAGCACACATGTCGTCCTTTCATTGAAAAGCTTCTTGAATGCACATATTTGCGGAAGAACTCCCTTAATGGTCCTTGCTGGAGAGTGGAAAGATTGCTGGACCCGGTGAAAGAAGATGTGGCCTCTGCTTATGGCTCTTGAACCCTCTCTCACAGTGATTCTCTTTTTTCTTAAACACAAAAGCAAAACCTGGAAAGTACAGTGGATGATCTACAAACACTCATAATCTAACCATTCAGAATTAAAAATGATTTTGTCCTATTTGCTTTTCATAAGACATAGAAACTCTTACAAGTAAAGGCAAGCCTCTCTTTCAGCCCCGTGCACTGACCCAGGCCTTCTCTCCCTACAGGCAGTTACTACCCTCAATTTTATATCCTTCTGCTCCTGTTTTTCCTCCTCTTGTTTCTGAGTTCAGCTTTGTATTTTGTCTTTTTGCATTTTCATATTAACAATGCTTTATTGAGGTACAATTTATATATAGTAAAAGATAGAATCTCGCTCTGTCGCCCAGGCTGGAGTGCAGTGGCTTGATCTTGGCTCACCGCAACCTCCGCCTCCCGGGTTCAAGTAATTCTTCTGCCTCAGCCTCCCGAGTAGCTGGGACTACAGGCATAAGTCACCATGCCTGGCTAATTTTTATATTTTTAGTAGAGACGGGGTTTCACCATGTTGGTCAGGCTGATCTCAAACTCCTGACCTCGTGATCTGCCCGCCTTGGCCTCCCAAGGGCTGGGATTCCAGGCATGAGCCACTGGGCCCAGTCCAAAAGATAAAATCTTAAGTGCACTTAACATACATGTGACATCAAGAAAGAACCTTTCTCAGCTGGGCATGCTGGCTCATGCCTGTAATCACAGGCGTGATTTGGGAGGCCAAGGTAGGCAAATCGCTTGAATCCAGGAGTTCGAGAACAGCCTGGGCAACATGATGAAACCCTGTCTCTACAAAAAAAATTTACAAAAATTAGCCTTGTGTGCACTTGTAGTCCCAGCTACTTGGGAGGCTGAGATGAGAGGATCGCTTGAGAATGGGAAGTCAAGGCTGCAATGAGCTATGATTACCCTACTATACTCCATCCTGGGCAACAGAGTGAGACTCTGTCTCAAACCAAAAAACAAAAACCATTTCTCTCACTCCAGAATTTTCCTTTGGGTCCCTTTCTTGGTAGTACCATCTCCCCTAAGAGTTAGCCTAATTTTGATTACAATAGATAGTTTTGCCTGTTCTTGAACATGGTGTAAATGCAATCCCATAATATGCACTCTTTTGTGTGCCGCCTTTTGTTCAACATCATGATGTAGAGATTTATACATATTGATACTTGTCTCAGTAATTTATACCCTTTTATTGCTGGGTACTATTTCATGTATGAATATAGGACAATTTGTTTATCCCACAACTATGTATTTCTATATATTTAAAAAACTAAAAAACTTGGAGGGCAGTTTTCTGGGTAGCCTAGGACCAACCCAATTTCCGACCCAGTTTCAGGTTTTTACATGTAGTTCTCAAGAATGACTGTAGAAGGTGCCGGGAATTCAACAGCCTGATAAAAGGAGAGACTGGCCAGAACAGCCTGGGCTCCTCCAGTCCCTGCTAGAAACAGGATGCCCTTTAGCACTTCAGCACAGTGATCCTGTGACCTCTGGGGTACAGAACCCTAGGGCTGGCTGCTTTCTAGGGTGCCCCAGCTGTGTTATAAGGGAGGCATGAGAAGATGAAATGAGACTCCATCTGCCTCAGCAGCTTTCCTGAGCCTCGGGGGAACCAGCTTGTCATGAATCCTAGTCTTCCGTCGCTGCTTGCTGTCTGTAAATATTAAGCCTGTTTCATATCAGTTGCATGTGTGTGTCCCATCTTCTCACTGGACTCACGCAAGTGGTGAAAGTGCAGCCCCAGATGCAGTGGGCTGAACCTGCCTCCTAAGCAGGTCTAGCATTTCTGTTTTGATAGTGGAAATGGGTATTATATGATTATATACGTGCACTTTCCTTTTTTTTTTTAGACAGAGCCTCACTCGGTTGCCAGGTTGGAGTACAGTGGCGTGATCTTGGCTCACTGCAACCTCTGTCTCTCTGGTTCAAGCAATTCTCCTGCCTCAGCCTCTCGAGTAGCTAGGACTACAGGTGTGCACCACCACACCACACCAACTTTTTGTATTTTTAATAGAGACAGGGTTTCACCGTGTTAGCCAGGATGGTCTCAATCTCCTGACCTTGTGATCTGCCTGCCTCAGCCTCCCAGAGTGCTGGGATTACAGGTGTGAGCCACTGCACCCGGCCCTCCCTGACTTTCTTTATGCTTAGAAGCATTTGTTTCTTTCTCTGTGAAATGATTTTGCTGAGTAAATGTGCCCTGTGAGACATTTCCCAAAAGAAAACATACCAGCAGCCAGCACACATATGGAAACACACTCAACATCACTAATCATTAGAGGAAAATCAAAACCACAATGAGATACCATCTCACAGCAGTCAGAATGGCTATTATTAAAAAGTTAAAAGACAAGGGATGCTGGTGAAGCTGTGGAGAAAAGGGAACACTTATACAGTGTAGGTAGGAATGTAAATTAATTTTGCCATTGTGGAAAGCAGTTTGGAGGTTTCTCAAAGAACTTAAAACAGAGCTACCATTTGACTCAGCAATCTCATTACTAGTTATATACCCAAGATAAAAAATTGTTTTACCGAAAACACACATGCGCTTGTATGTTCATTGCAGCACTGTTTACAATAGTAAAGACATGGAATCAACTTAGGTGCCCATCAGTGGAGGATTAGATAAAGAAAATATGGTAAATATAGGCCAGGTAGGGTGGCTCACGCCTGTAATCCTAACACTTTGGGAGGCCGAGACGGGAAGATCACAAGGTCAAGAAATTGAGACCATCCTGACTAACATGGTGAAACCCTGTCACTACTAAAAATACAAAAATTAGCTGGGCATGGTGGTGTGTACCTGTAGTCTCAGCTACTCAGGAGGCTGAGGCATGAGAATCGCTTAAACCCGGGAGGCGGAGGTTGCAGTGAGCTGAGATAGCACCATTGCACTCCAGTCTCATGACAGAGCAAGCTCTGTCTCAAAAAAAGAAAAAAAAATAAATAAAATATGGTAAATACACACCATAGAATACTATGAAGCCATAAAAAGGAACAAAATAACGTCCTGTACAGCAACATGGATTCAGCTGGAATCTGTTATCCTAAGCAAGTTAATGCAGGAACAGAAAACCAAATACCCCATATTCTCACTTATAAATGGAAGCTAAACATTGGATACATATAGACGTAAAATTGGGAACAGTAGACACTGAGGACAACTAAAGGGGGGGCGTCAAGGGCTGAAAGACACCTACTGTATGCCCATGTACACTATCTGGGTGATGGGACCAGTCATACCCAAACTTCAGCATCGTGCAATATGCCCATTTAATAAATCTGCACGTGTACCCCTGAATCTAAAATAAAAGTTGAAATTATATATTAAAAACTTAAAGTTAGGCCTGTTTCTGTCCCCACTAAATAGATATTAAATAAATATTTAAAGAATATCTACCTGAGGCTGGGCATGGTGGCTCATGCCCAGCATTCAAGCATTTTGGGAAGCTGAGGTGAGTGCATCACTTGAGTCCAGGAGTTCAAGACCAGCCTGGGCAACATGGTGAAACTCTCTACAAAAGATAAACAAAATTAGCCTTGTATGGTGGCACATACCTACTACTCAGGAGGCTGAGGTGGGAGAATCACCTGAGCGTGACAAGTCTAGGCTGCAGTGAGCCATGATCATGCCATTGTACTCCAGCCTGGGTGTCGAAGTGAGAATTTGTCTCAAAAAACAAACAAACAAAAAACTACTTGAAATGGCAATAAATCATTAGCTTGTGCAGTGTAGTCTCATATTCCAGGCAGATTCAGTATAATCATTGACTAAGCATGTCCAAACCTCTGAACTAGCATAGTAGCTATAGTGGGAAATGATACATACATTTAAAATCAATAAAACACTAGGACCCTGAAAAAAATACCCTGTAAAGGCACCATTCCCAGACTGATTCTGGAATAACCTGGAGCAGTGGTTTCTGGCCTTCAGAAACCCCCATGGGGCTTAAAAGTCATCCTTAAGATTCAGAGTCAGTAGATTTGGGATGGAATTCTAGTTATACGTAGTTAAAAATTACTGCCCGAGAGTCTCCAATAATATTAAAAGCTCTCATGTTCAAAAGAAGTACTCAAAGAATTTTCTCTACTGGGGAGGTTGAGGTAGGGGGAGCTCTTGAGCCCAGGAATTTGAGGGGGCAGTTAGCTATGATCGCCACTGCAGTCCAGCTTGGGTGACAGAGTGAAACCCTGTCTCTTAAAAAAAAGCCCCAACAATATAAAACCTACAGCAAACAAACACATAATAAAGTGTCAGGTATTAAAGATCACTAAGAGGAGGAGGGGGTGTTTTAAAATCAAACCAGCTCTTTAGGATGTGTTGGAAAAGTCCGTGGCCTGAGGAGATCTGGGTTCTGGCTCCAGCTGTGTGACTTTGGGCAAGTTGCTTAACATCTCTGGGCCTCAGATTCTCCCATTAGAATAGAAAGAGTTGGGCTAGAAAGTTCCTGAGATTCTCTCCAGCTCCTGTTCACAGTGCTTCTCAGATACAAGAGGAGGCCTATATGAAAGAATTTAGCTCAGCACTCATCCTTACTATGGATAATACCCAGGGGAGGGGTGCTTCTTTCCTGCTGGATTAATTTTGTTTGTGACAGGCTTATGAAGCAAGGTGAATCCTTTGATTCACATGGATCCTTTGCAAGAAAAAGCATGTGGTTTGGAGCTGTAAGAAATATAAAAACACTGCTAAGTCTGTGAGAGGGATTTGCATTCTACTGCAACATTGGTTCGTGCCTCTGTGCGTGCAAGGAAACAGCTAATGATTTGCCTGCAGGAATCAGAATTGCCCATCCACAGCAAGTAACTGCACTGTGTGCCACATCCTAGAATTACAATCTGTAGAAACTAGCACGGCGTCAGGCACATAGTTGGTGCTCAGTAAATACGTGATAACTAAACAATCTATTTGGAGGTGCTTTGAGGACTCTCCTTCTTCAGTTTGGGGAGAGCAAGTAGCTGTTCCCCCTGCAGTCACCACACAATTTATATTTGAATAATGGACTTCACTGCTTGCTGCTGCTTTACACCACAGGGGGAGGGTTTGAGGAACTAGGTATGTTTGGGGTGGGTATAGAGAGTCGGGGGCAGAATTTATACAAAAGTTTTTTTGGATCCAAATTACCCTGAATGTGAGAAAGGGGGTGGACATTATGAGAGTCCTTTTGGAAAAGCAGCCTCTTTCCCAAAGATATCTAGAGCAAGCAGTTTCATTTAAAATGGATTTCTTGATTTTTCTGGTCCTCCCCAACCTTTGCAATTGCTTGTTCTAGTGTTGTGTTTTTCAGCTCCGTCAATTTATTTATCTTCTTCTCTAAGCTGTTTATTCTCCTTAGCATTTTGTCAAACCTTTTTTCAATGTTCTTAGTTTCTTTGCATTGGGTTAGAACATGTTC
>CAUYLG010068603.1:0-13084 GCA_963573385.1 Cacajao melanocephalus | reverse complement strand
AAAGAGTCGCGCTGGCGACCCGTGTGGCTCCTCTGTTGGGTAGCTCCCAGTTTGTGGGCAACAGAAGTTCGTCTGAAATTGCGGCGTCCACTCGCTCTCTGTGCTTTCACTGGGAGCTACAATCCTGAGCTGCTGCTAAATGGCCATCTTGGATCTCTCTCCAATTCCTAGGTGTTTTTGACGTCCTATGTCTAATAAGATTGTTTTCTTTTTCAGTTAGATTATTATTTGAGTATAAAACTTATACTGAATTTTTTATGTTGATTATGTGTTCTGCAACTTTAGTACATTTTTTAATTTTAACTTTTTTTTTTAGTAAAATCTTTGGAGATTTTACATGTAGGATCATGTCACCTGCACTAGAGATCATTTTACTTCCTTTTGGATTTAAATTCCTTTTATTTATTTTCTTGTCTCATTGTTCTTGCTAGTTCTTCCAGTACTATATTGAATAGAACTGGTGAAAGTGGGCATCCTTGGTTTGTACTGGATTGTAGTGGAAAAGATTTCAGTTTTTCCCCATTGATTATAATGTTAGATGTGAGTTTTTCATAAATGGCTTTTGTTATGTTGAGAAACTTCCTTCTATACCTAAACAGTTAAGAGATTTTATCAAAAAAGTATGTAGGAATTTGTCAACTACTTTTTTTGCTTTGATTGGGATAATGAGATGGTTTTTATCTTTCATTATTTTAATGTGGTGTATCACATTGATTGATTTACATATGTTGAATCAGACCCACATGCCAAAGGTAAATCCCACTTGGTCATGATGTACAATCTTTTTGACATGTTATTGGATCTGGTTTACTAATGTTTGATTGAGAATTTTTGCATCAGTGTTTATCAGAGAGATTGGCTTGTGGTGTCTTTTTCTGCCATAGGTATCAAGGTAATTCTGGCCTCATAAAATTTGTAAGTATTCACTGTAGCTTTATTTTTGGAAGAGTTAAAGAAGTATTGATATTAATTCTTCTTTGAATGTTTGACAGAATTCAGCTCTGAAGTCATATGACCCTGGGCTTTTCTTTGTTGGGAGATATTTTTTTATTACTTCCTCAATATCTTTATTTGTTATTGATCTAATCAAGCTTTAGATTTCTGACTCAATATTGGTAGGTTGTGTTCTTCTGGAAATCATGTATTTCCTCTAGGTTACTCAATTTATTGATATAAAATTATTATTTCTGGTACCTTATTATCCTTCTGGTTTCTAAGACATTTGTAATAATTTTTACTTTCATTTTAAGTTTTGAGTCTTCCAACTATTTTTATTACACTATCTGTTTAACAATTGTGTTAATTAATTTATTTATTTTAGATCGATTTTTGCTTTATTCCTTCAACTTTTATTTTACATTCCAGGGTACATGTGTAGGACGTTCAGGTTTGTTATATAGGTAAATATGTGCCACAGTTGTTTGCTGCACAGATAAACTATAACCTAGGTATTAAGCCCAGCATCTATTAGCTCTTCTTCCTGATGTTCTCCCTCCACCCAATCCCCCTAAGAGATGCCAGTGTGGGTTGTTCCCCCATCATGTGTTCATAAGGTATCATAGTTCAACTCTGACTTACAAGTGAGAATATGTGGGGTTTGTTTTTCAGTTTCTGCATTAGTTTGCTAAGGATAATGCTGTTCAGTCTCATCTACATCCCAGCAAAGGACATGAATGCATTCCTTTTTGTGGCTGTACAGTGTTCCATGATGAATATGTACCACATTTTCTGCATCCAGTCTATCATTGACGGGCATTTGGGGTGATTCCATGTCTTACTGTTATGGATAGTGCTGCAATGAATATACTAATGCATGTATCTTTATAATAGAATAATTTATATTACTTTGGTATATACCCAGTAATGGGATTACTGGGTCAAATGGTATTTCTGGTTCTAGGTCTTTGAAGAATTGCCACACTGTCTTTCACAATGGTTGAACGAATTTACATTCCCACAAACAGTGTAGAAATATTCTTATCTTTCCAATGCCCCACCAGCATCTCTTGTTTCTTGACTTTTTGATAATAGCCATTCTGGCTGGTGTGAGATGGTTGTCTTATTCTGGTTTTGATTTGCATTTCTCTAATGATCAGTTATGTTGAGCTTTTTTTCATATGTTTGTTGGATGTATACATGTCTTCTTTTGACAAGTATCTGTTCATGTCCTTTGCCCACTATTTATTGGGGTTGTTTGTTTGTTATAAATTTTTTTAAGATTATTGTAGATTCTGAATATTAGACCTTTGTCAGATGGATGGATAGATTGCAAAAATTGTCTCCCATTCTGTAAATCTTTCACTCTAAAGATAGTTTATTTTGCTATGCAGAGCTCTTTAGTTTAATTAGATCCTATTTGTAAATGTTTGCTTTTGTTGCTATTGCTTTTAATATTTTTGTCATGAAATCTTTGCCCAAACATATATCTTGAATGATATTGCCTAGATTTTCTTCTACAGTTTCTATAGTTTTGGGTTTTTGCGTCTTTAATGTATGTTGAGTTAATTTTTGTATAACGTGTAAGGAAGGGATCCAGTTTCCATTTTCTGCATACGGCTAGCCAGATTTTCCAGCACCATTTATTAAATAGAAAATCTTCTCCTCATTGCTTGTTTTTGTCAGGTTTGGCAAAGACCAGATGGTTGTAGATATGTGGTCTTATTTCTGAGTTCTCTATGCTGGTCCATTGGTCTTTGTATCTGTTTTTGTACCAGCACCATGCTGTTTTGGTTACTGTAGCCTTGTAGTATAGTTTGAAGTCAAGTAATGTCATGCCTCCAGCTTTGTTCTTTTTGCTTAGGATTGTCTTGGCTATACAAGCTCTTTTTGGTTCCATATAAATTTTAAAACACGTTTACTAATTATGTGAAGAATGTCAAAGGTAGTTCTATGGGAATAGGAATCTATAAATTACTTTGGGCATTATGGTCATTTTCATGACATTAATTCTTTCTATCCATGAGCATGGAATTTTTTTCCATTTGTTTGTGTCCTCTCTGATTTCCTTGAGCAATGGTTTGTAGTTCTCCTTTAAGCGGTCCTTCACTTCCCTCGTTAGCTGTACTCCTAGGTATTTTATTATTTTATTCTTTTTGTAGCAATTGTGAATAGGAGTTCACTCATAATTTGGCTCTCTGCTTGTCTGTTACTGGTGTAAAGAAATGCTTCTGATTTTTGCATATTGATTTTGTATCCTGAGACTTTTCTGAAATTGCTTATCAGCTTAAGAAGATTTTGGGCTGAGACAATTGGCTTTCTAGATATAGGATCATGTCATCTGCAAACAATGACAATTTGACTTCTTCTCTTCCTATTCGAATATGCTTTACTTCTTTCTCTTGCCTGATTTCCCTGGCCAGAACTTCCAATACTATGTTGAATTGGAGTGATGAGTGAGGGCATTTTTGTCTTGTGCCAGTTTTCAAGGGGAAAACTTCAAGGTTTTGAAAATTCAGTATGATATGGCTATGTGTTTGTCATAAACGGCTTTTATTATTTTGAGATATGCTCTTTCAATACATAGTTTGAAAGTTTTTAACATAAAGGGATGTTCAACTTTATCCAAGGCCTTTTCTGTGTCTGTTGAGATAATCATGTGGGTTTTTGTCTTTAGTTCCATTTATGTAATGAATTGTGTTTATTGTTTCATGTATGTTGAACCAGCCTTGCATCCCAGGGATGAAGCCAATTTGGTCATGGTGGATAAGCTTTTTGATGTGCTGCTGGATTTAGTTTCCCAGTATTCTATTGAAGATTTTTGCATAGATGTTCATCAGAGATATTGGCCTAAAGTTTTTTGTTGTTGTTGTATCTCTGCCAGGTTTTGACATCAGGATGATGCTGGACTCATAAAATGAGTTAGGGAATCCCTCCATTTCAGTTGTTTGGAATCATTTCAGAAGAAGTGATACTAGCTCCTCTTTGTGCCTCAGCTGTAAATTTGTCTGGTTCTGAGCTTGTTTGGTTGGTAGGATATTTATTACTGCCTCAATTTCAGAACTCATTATTGTTCTATTCAGGGATTCAACTTCTTCCTGGTTTAGTCTTGGGAAGGTGTGTGTGTCCCATAATTTATTCATTTCTTCTACATTGTCTAGTTTATTTTTATAGAGATGTTTATAGTGTTCTCTCTGATGTTTTTTTATATTTCTGTGGAATCAGTGGTGATATGCCTTTTATTATTTTTATTGTGTCTATTTGATTCTTCTTTCTTTTCTTCTTTATTAGTCTAGCTAGTGATCTATCTATTCTGATTTTTTTTTTTTTTTTCAAAAAGCCGCTTCTGGATTTGTAGATTTTTTTGAAGGGTTTTTTTGTGTGTGTCTCTGTCTCCTTCAGTTCCAGTCTGATCTTGGTTATTGCTTGTCTTCTGCCAGCTTTGGGGTTTGTTTGCTCCTGGTTCTTTAGTTCTTTTATTTGTAATGTTAGAATATCAATTTGAGATCTTTCTAGCTCTTTGATGTGGGCATTTAGTGTCATAAATTTCCCTCTTAACACTGCTTTAGCTGCTTCCTAGAGATTCTGGTACATTGTCATTTTGTTCTCATTAGTTTCAAATAACTTCTTGACTTCTGCCTTAATTTCATCATGTACCTAGGAGTCAGTTAAGAGCAGGTTGTTCCATTTTTATGTAGCTGTGTGGTTTTGAGTGAGTTTCTTGATTTTGAGTTCTAATGTGATTCTGTTGTGGTCTAAGAGACCATTATAATTTTTGTTCTTTTGCATTTGCTGAGGTGTGTTTTACATACAATTGTGTGATCAGTTTTAGAGAACATGTCATGTGGCACTGAAAAGAATGCATATTCTGTGGTTTTTGTGTGGAGAGTTCCGTTCATTTGAGGCTGGGCATGGTGGCTCATACCTGCAATCTCAGCACTTTGGGAGGCCAAGGCAGGTGGATCACGAAGTCAAGAGATTGAGACCATCCTGGCCAACATGGTGAAACTCTGTCTCTCCTAAAAATACAAAAATTAGCCAAGCATGGTGGTTAGTGCCTGTAATCCCAGCTACTTGGGAGGCTAAGGTGGGAGAATTGCTTGAACCTGGGAGGCAGAGGTTACATTGAGATGAGATCGTGCCATTGCACTCCAGCCTGGGCGACAGAGAGAGACTCAATCTCAAAAAAAAAAAAAAAAAGAAAGAAAGAAAGAAAGAAAAAATCGGTTGATTCATTGCTGAGTTTAGGTCCTAAATATCTTTGTAAATTTTATGTCTTGATGTTCTCTCCACTATTGTCAGTGGGTTGTTGAAATCTCCCACTGTTATCATGTTGGAGTCTGGGTCTCTTTGAAAGTCTCTAAGAATTTGCTTTATGAATCAAGGTTCTCCTGTGTTGAGTGCATATATATTTAGGATAGTTAGGTCTTGTTGAATTGAACACTTTACCATTATGGAATGCCCTTCTTTGTCTTTTTTCATTTTTGTTCATTGAAAACCTGTTTTGTCAGAAACTATTATTGCAACCACTACTTTTTTTCTGCTTTCCATTTGCTTGGTAAATTTTCCTTTATCCCTTTATTTTGAGCCTATGTGTGTTTTTGCAGGTGAGATGGATCTCTTGAATACAGCACACTAATGGGCATTGACGCTTTATCCAGCTTGTCACTCTGTGTCTTTTGATTGAGGCATTTAGCCCATTTATATTTAAGGTTAATGAAGTTATGTGTGAATTTGATCTGTCATTATAATGCTAACTGGTTATTTTGCAAACTTGTTAATGTAGTTGCATGATAGTGTTATTGGACTTTGTAATTTATAATGTTTTTGTAGTGGCTGGTAACATCCCCCTCTCCCCCATATCTCGTGCTTCTTTCAGGAGCTCTTGCAAAGTAGGCCAGTGTTGAATTTCCCTCAATATTTGCTTGTCTGAAAAGGATTTTACTTCTCCTTCACTTATGAAGATTTGTTTGGCTGGATGCAAAATTCTGGATTGGGAATTCTTTTCTTTAAGAATGTTGAATATTGGCCCCCAATCTCTTCTGGCTTGTAGGGTATCCCTTGAGATGCCCACTGTTAGTCTGATGGGCTTCCCTTTGTAGGTGACCTGGCTTTTGTCTATTGCTGCACTTAACAATTTTACCTTCATTTTGATCTTGGGGAATGTGATGATTATGTATCTTGGGGTTGAACTTCTCATGAAGTATCTTGCTGGGTTTCTCTGGGATTTCTGAATTTGAATGTTAGCCTGTCTTCCTAGGTTGAGGAAGTTCTTTTGGATGATATCCTGAAGTACATTCTCCAACTTGATTTCATACTCCTTGTCTCTTTCAGGTACAACAGTCAGTCATATGTTCAGTCTTTTTACGTAATCCCTTAGTTCTCAGAGGTTTTTTGGATTCCTTTTCATTCTTTTTCCTCTAATCTTTTCTGCCTGTCTTATTTCAGCAAGATAGTCTTCAAGCTCTGAGATTCTTTCATCTGCTTCTTCTATTTGGCTATTGATACTTGTAGTTGCATTGTGACGTTTGTGTGTTGTGTTTTTCAGCTGCATCAGGTCATTTATGTTCCTCTCTAAACTGGTTATTCTTGTTAACAGCTCCTGTCATGTTTTATCATAATCATTTGCTTCTTTTCATTGGATTGCAACATACTCCTTTACTTCAGTAAATTATGTTATTACCCACCTTCTGAAGGCTGCTTCTGTCAGTTTATCTATTGCAGCCTCAGTCCAGTTCTGTGCCCTTCCTGGAGAGGTGCTGCAATCATTTGGGGAAAAATGGTCACTCTGGCTTTTTGAGTTTGCAATGTTTTTGTGTTGATTCTTTCTCATCTTCATGATCTTATTATCTACTTTCAATTTTTGAAGTTGCTGACCTGTGAATGGGTTTTCTGTGTTTTTTTTTTTATGTTATTTTTGTTTATTTGTTTTTCTTTTAACAGTCAGGCCACTCTTATGTACAGCTGCTGTGATTTGCTGGGGGATTGTTCCAGACCCCAGTTGCCTCATGTTTTTCTTTACCTATAGGTATCACCAGTGCTTGCTGTGAAACAGGACAGATGGCAGCCTGCTCCTTCCTCTGAAATGTTCATTCTAGGTGGGAACCATTCCTCTTTGTGAGTGCTGCAGATCACAGCTGCTTCTAATTGGCCATCTTGGGCCTTACCCTCTTTTTGCCTTAAAAAAAAACCTCATTTTTGTTGATACTTTCTATGGTTTTCTTGTTCTCTATTTGGTTTATTTCTGTTCCGATCTTTATTATTTTATGACTTTTGTTAATTTTGAGTTTAAGTTATTCTTTGCTTTATAGTTTATTGAGGTGTGATGTTAGATTACTTATTAAGGATTTTTCTTCTTTTTAAATGTAGTCATTTATTGTATTGTATAAACACCCCTTTATTTAACTGCTTCTGCTACATTCCATGGATTTAGGTATGTTTTGTTTTCATTGTTACTTGTTTCAAAATAAGCTTTTAATTTTCCTTAGAGGTCTTCTTTGACCCATTGGTTATTCATAAACCTGTTGTTTAATCTCCACATAATTGTGAATTTTCCAAAATTCCTTATGTTATTATCGTTTCATATCATTGTCATCCGAAATGACACTAATATGGTTTTAATCTTTTTAAATTTATTAAGAGTTTTTCTGTGGTCTAACACATTGTATACCATGGAGAATGTACTATGTGAACTGGAGAAAATGTATGTTCTTCTGTTGTTGGTGAAAATTTCTGTATATGTACTTTTGTCAAAAGCGCAGGTTAAGTCCAGCATTTCCTTATCAATTTTCTGTATATACATTTCTGTATATACATTTTGTCCAAAGTGCAGGTCAAGTTCAGTATTTCCTTATCAATTTTCTTTCTGGTTGAAATATCCATTGAAGAAAGTGGGTTAAGTCACCTGCTATTATTTTATATTTTATTGCTACCTAGTTCTCACTTTATGGCCATTAATATTTGTTTTATGTATTTAGAATCTCCAAAGTTGGGTATATATATATATATATATATATATATATATATATATGCATATAGTAATATGGAATGTCAGTATTTAATGATAAAGGTGTCAGTTCTTTAAGAATATATATATATATATATATATATATATATCTTGCAATAGTTTATTACTTGAAGCCTATTTTATTAGTCATAAATATAACCACCTTTACCTTCTTTTCATTATGATTTGCATGGAATACCTTCTTTTATCTTTTCACATTCAGCCTATATGTGTCCTTAAAGCATAAATGCATCTCCTGTGGGCAACATATAGTTAGATCTTATATTTTTTAATTACTGTGGGTACATAGTAGGTGTATATATTTAGGATGTGCATAAGACACTTTGATACAAGCATGCAATGCATGATAATCACATTTGGATAAATAGTACATCCATGCCTTTGAGCATTTATTCTTTATGCTACACACACTCCAATTATACTTTTTTAGTTATTTTAAAATGTACAATTAAATTATTTTTACTATAGCCATCCTGTTCTGCTAACAAATATTAGATCTTATTCATTCTTTCTATGTATTTTTTGTATCCATTAAGAAGCTTCACTATCCCCTTACACATGCCCACTATGATTCCCAGCCTCTGGGAACCATTGTTCCATTCTCTGTCTCCCTATGTTCAATTGTTTTAATATTTAGCTCCCACAAATAGGTGAGAGCATGAGAAGTGTCTCTCTGTGCCTGTCTTATTTCACTTAATATAATGGCCTCCACTTCTTTTCTTATTAAAAATGACAAAATCTCATTATTTTCAGTGGCTGAATAGTACCCCATTGTGTATATGTAGCACATTTTACAAATTCATTTCATCTGTCAATGGACACTTTGTTTGCCTCCAAATCTTGGCTATTGTGAACAGTGCTGCAAGAAACATGGTAATGCAGATATCCCTTTGATATATTGCTTTATTTTCTTTTTGGTATATACCCACTAGTGGGATTCCTGGACTGTATGGTTGGTCTAGTTACAGTTTTTTGAGAACCCTCCAAAGTGTTCTCCATAGTGATTGTATTAATTTACATGCCCACCAAAAGTGTGCAAAGATTTCCTTTTCTCTAAATCCTCATAAGAATTTGTTATTGCCTGGCTTTTGGATAAAAACCATTTTAACTGGAGTGAGGTATCTCATCGTTTTGATTTGCATTTCTCTGATGATTGATAATGTTGAGCAACTTTTCACATACCTGTTTGCAATTTGTATTTCTTCTTTTGAGAAATGTTTATTTTTCGTTTTGTCGAGATGGTATGCTATCTTTTGAGAAATGTTTTGCCAATTTTTTTATACAAAAGAGTTATTAAAATACCAATAAGATACCACCATACCATGACACTGTCACACTGGGCTTTTAACACAAGACTTTCTCTACAATACTTGGAGGAAGGGCATAAAACACAAATTGATTCTGAAGCACAGCAATTAAGAAATAAAACAGTGAAAGCAATGTTTTTAACAGAAACACACAAGCTTCAGAGAGATCCAACGTCATACTTCCATTCAGGGACTTGATACAAAAAAATTAGTTTCAACTGCTATTAGCAGGTGACAAGAGCCACCTTCAAATAAATCTTCAAATTGGAAAATACTGCTTCACCCCTTGTGGGGGGGGGGGTAAGTTGCAAATGGAATAATTTAGAGTGGTTTGTAGCTATTTTGATGCTCATCTCGCCTGGATACCACTGCTGCTGTGATCACCATATCCATAATAGTTGTAACCAGTGTAGTCATATCCTCCATAACCACCATAACCTTGGCTGTTATGTCCATAGTTGCCATAACCTTGGTTCCAATAGCTACTATATCCCTGGTTCCAGTTTTGACTGGGGTCACCACCTCTTCCACGAGCTCTTCCTGCAAGTCCTCCTCAAGATCTCCACCGTTTCTGTTGCTGATATTGTTCCTTTGACATGGCTACTTTTATTTCACATTTACTAAGACCAACATTGTGATATTTCTTTTCCCTTATCTTCTTCACTGGTTCTTCTTCCTTAAAGATAATAAAGCAGAATCCATGCCTCTTAATGGTCTTGTTGCCCATGGGGAGTTCTAGAGATTCCAGCTCACCAAAACCACCAAAGTATTCCCTTATTTTCTCTTCAGGTGTATCTGGAGAAAGGCCACCAACGAATTTTTTTTTTTTTAAAAGCCAGAACTTTTGTTTTCATGGCTTTGGCCCTTTTAGGATCAATCACCTTCCCATTCAATTTATGTTTTTGTTTTTTTGTTTTTATTTTTCTTTTCTTTAAATTTTTTTTTTTTTGGATCCATGGCCTTATCTACATTCTCCGATCCTTTAGCAAGAAGCCAAAATTCCTTGACCCCCTGTGATGAGATGTAACTTCAGAGTGTAGTCTACAACTTCATCAAATTGGAAAAGTAGTCCTTCAGATTTTTCTTTTCAGTGTCTCAACTAAGGCCTCCTATAAACATTTTCCATTCTTCCTGCTGTGCCGTGGCTGCTTCAGAGTGTCATGGGGAGGAGTCTGAATGGCCTTCATCCTCTTCCTTCTTACTGGCGTTTTCTTTGCCCCCTCCGACCTGGCGCACTTCGTTGACTCCAGACGCGGTTCCGCCCCCGGTCCTGGGTTCCCTTCCGCCACCACAAAGGCTCCCTCCCGCTCTCCCGCCAAGTCACCTCGGTTGCCGCAACCGCCGCAGCCGCAGAGGTCCGTCCCCGCATCAATGCTACTCCGACACAGTGCTACTGTCTCCGCCGCCACGGAGACTACACCCGCGGCTGTCTCCGCAAACCGAAACTAGCCGCAAAGTTAATCCCCACCGTTCCTGCGAGCCTGCTCCACCTCGCGAAGTATACAAGACAGAGAAGGCGCGTGGCTGCAAAGGCTCCTGCGCCTCTCCCTGGCTTTACTTTTTCGCCTCCCACTCTCCAGAGGCTCACACTCGGGCTCTCTCCGGCTGCACTGAAGAATAAGTAGGCCAGGTGAGGTGGCTCACACCTGTAATCCCAGCCCTCCGGAAGGCGAGGCGGGCAGATCACCTGAGGTCAGGAGTTCAAGACCATCCTGGCCAACATGGTGAAACCCAGTCTCTACTAAAAATACAAAACTTAGCTGGGCGTGGTGGTGCGTGCCTGTAATCCCAGCTACTTGGGAGACTGAAAATAAAAAGAAAGAATAAACTGCAGGAGCAGTTGCTCTTGCCTCCTCCTCCCTTTAATGGCGCTGCTGCAGACCACCTAAAATGCCGTTTTGCCTAATTTATTTTATTTTTTGTCTTTTTGAGACGGAGTCTCACTCTGTTGCTGGCGTGCAGTGGCAAGATATCGGCTCACTGCAACCTCTGCCTACGCACCGCTAATCACAGCGTTTTTTTTTTTTTTTAAATTATTTTTAGTAGAGACGGGGTTTCCCCATCCAGGCTGGTCTCAAACTCCTGACCTCGTGATCTGCCCACCTAGGCCTCCCAAAGTGCTGGGATTACTGGCATGAGCCACTATGCCCAGATGTTTCACCTATTTTTAAATCAGATTGTTCAATTTATTCTTAAGGAGCTGTTTGAGCTCCTTATATTGTGTGGTTAATAAACCTTTATCAGATGGATAGTTTGCAGATATTTTCTCCCATTCTGTTGGCTCTCTCTTCACTTTGTTGATTGTTTCTTTTGCTGTGCAAAAGCTTTTTAACTTGATGTGATCCTACTTGTCCATTTTTGCTTGGGTTATCTGTGTTTGTGGGGTATTATTCAAGAAATTTGTGCCCAAACCAATGTCTGTGAGAGCTTCCCTGATGTTTTATTGTAATGATTTTATTGTTTGAGATCTCAAATTAACTATTTAATCAATTTTTATTTGATTTCTCCATATAGCAAGAGATAGGGGTCTAGTTTCATTCTTCTGCATGTGAATATCCATTTTCCCCAGCACCATTTATTGAAGAGACTCTTTTCCCCAATGTATGTTCTTGGAACCTTTGTTGAAAATGAGTTCACTGTAGTTGTGTGGATTTGTTTCTGAGTTCTTTATTCTGTTTCTTTGGTCTATGTGTCTATTTTTATGCCAGTATCATGCAGTTTTGATTACTATAGCTCTGTAGTGTAAGTTGAAGTCATGTAATGGGATTCCTCCAATTTGGTTCTTTTTGCTCAGGATTTCTTTGGATATTCTGGGTCTCTGTGGGTCCATATAAATGTTAGGATTTTTTTTTTCTATTTCTGTGAAAAATGTCACTGGTATTTTGATAGGGATGGCATTGCATCAGTAGATTGCTTTGGGTGGTCTAGACATTTTAACAGTATTTATTCTTTCAATCCATGAACATGGACTACCTTTCTGTCTGGGGCATGTGTGTGTGTGTGTCATTTTCAATTTATTTCCTCAATGTTTTATAGTTTTCATTGTAGATATCTTTGACTTCTTTGGTTAGTTTCTAGGTATTCAACTTTATTTGTGGCTGTTGTAAATAGAATTATTTTATTATTATAATTATTATTATACTTTAAGTTTTAGTGTAAATGTGCACAAAGTGCAGGTTTGTTACATAGGTATACATGTGCCATGGTGGTTTGCTGCACCTATCAACCCATCATCTACATTAGATATTTCTCCTAATGCTATTCCTCCCCTATCCCCCCACCTCCCAACAGGCCTCAGTGTGTGATGTTCCCCTCCCTGTGTCCATGTGTTCTCATTGTTCAACTCCCACTTATTAGTGAGAACATGCAGTATTTGGTTTTCTGTTCTTGTGTTAGTTTGCTGAAAATGATGGTTTTCAACTTCATCCATGTCTCTGCAAAATAGCTAAGATCAAAGCAGAACTGAAGGAGAGATACAAGATGGCCGATTAACAACAGTTCAGGATTGTAGCTCCCAGTGAAAGTGCAGAGAGCAAGTAGATGCCGCAGTTTCAGATGAATTTTTGTTGCCCACAGACCAGGAGATTCCCAGCGGAGGAGCCACACGGGTCGCCAGCGCGACTTTTTTGGCCGGCATGGCTGTTTTGCTGGTGCCCCAGCATGACACTTCTCAGTGCGGAGTATACGGGACGGGGTGCCCTTTGAGTCAGGCTCGGCTGGTCCCATCCCCACAAGGAGAACAGCAATTGGAAACGCTGAGGACTGAGAGTTTCACAGCAAGCACAGCCGAACCGGGAAGGTCCAGCTCTGTGGG